>VUQS01004783.1:0-13146 GCA_015108495.1 Heterochromis multidens
AGTTACAGGTCTGTGAGAGCCAGAAATCTTGCTTGTTTGTAGGTGACCAAATACTTATTTTCCACCATAATTTGCAAATAAATTCTTTAAAAATCAGACAATGTGATTTTCTGGATTTTTTTTTCTCATTTTGTCTCTCATAGTTGAGGTATACCTATGATGAAAATTACAGGCCTCTCTCATCTTTTTAAGTGGGAGAACTTGCACAATTGGTGGCTGACTAAATACTTTTTTGCCCCACTGTATGTTAGCACGTTACAATAAATCGCTGCACATATTAAAAATATAAAGAAACGAGGGGGGATTCAGATCTTGTTCATTGTGACCACAGGAAAAATTAGTGTGAAAACAGATGATCATTCCTGCTCTGCATCAGATTTTATTATTTTGCTCCTTTAACTTTTTAAGCTGCTGATTATTCTTAGAGCTGTCTTTGTAAATCAGGTTAATACCCGACCTGATTCACACTGAGATGACCCCTGAGGGGTTAACCAGGTGACCTCATATCCATCAGCTTTCAGTCAGTGAACCCGACGCAAACATGAAGGGGATCTGAAAAAACAGCAGGAAGTCTTTAATGATGAAGATGATGATGGAGAGGAGCAGGTGAAGACATAAAAACCACAGAATCTTTTATGGACAGATGAGACATTAAAGCTCCGTGAAGCTTTTTATTTTTCACTCATTCCGCCTTCATGGACTGAACGAGGCCTGATGGGAGCTGTTTCCTGTCGGCCGTATGCCTGTGCGGTGCCATCGTTGAGCTTTATGACGCCGTGCTGAGGTCGTCTCCTGAATAAAACTTTATGCTATTTTCACAGCATCAGCATTCAGCGTGTACGACATGCAGAGCTGCAGCGATGGCAGATATATGATCACTCTAATGAAAGTGGGAAATGCCAGATTAAGTGATATTTTATATGAAGCTGTTAATTTAAAAAAGGTCAGTAGGTATGAACATTTCATTCAGGGCAGGAGGAGCAGGAGACAGTTACAGGAGCAGAGAGGCGCTGAGTGTGAAGATGAAAACTCTTCACTTTAAACCGAGAAATGAGATTTCCTGAAATACTCAGCCTGCTTCTCTCACAAACTGCAGCAGCTATTACAACATCTGCATTTATGCTTTACAACAGCTGTTACAGCCTGAACCTGAAGGATGATTAAAGGAGTTTTTACAGCTTCTTTCCTCATGTGCTGGCACAAAAGCAGAAACAGGCCCATCTCTTCTGTTTTTCAGCATTTTCTGTCTTATATATAAAGTAAACCCTGGGCAGCCTTTCAGTGTGGTAAAATACATGAAGTCATCTCTGTGAAGCAAACACTGCGTGAAAATTTGTGATGAGCACAAGAAAAGCTGGTCAAATCCAGCCAATGACACAATCAAGAACAACCGGACTTCCCAAAATTTCCCTTCCTTGCCCAGGGTCCTTACCCAGCAAACCTCTCAGCTATGAGGGGAAAACCCACACAGCTGGAGGGAGGCGAACTTCCCATCAGCCCCCTCAGTGTCTTTGTCTTTGTCATGTGGCGATAACGCTGTGCTGTGATCAACTGACGGCTTCTTGTAAACTCAGTGTAGTTTTTATCTGATATTTTAATCTTTTACAAACGTGCTACATGTGACTCTTTATCTGTTTGCATCATTACTAAGTCTGTCACCATCTTACAATGCTGTGATTGCAGCCATTCCCCAACTCTCTGTGAATGGTACTCATGGCCATTGATCAATGGTCATGACAATTTGCATACTAATGATCATGAAACTGACCTCATGGCCCATTGTTAGTCAGTGGTGCTGGTTTCTGTCATTATGCAAATGTACTGTTTATAAGGTTGGAAAGCTGCAGTCAGCTGAGACTGAAGAAGTCACTTGGATGATGAAACGTTTCTCACTGAAAACGTTACGTCCAGATGAACAGATTCAACTTTGTGGGACTAAATTCAAACATCTTCAAGTTCAAAATTCATGGAAGGAAATTCATGATGGATCAGTGAAATCTGTTTTTTCATGTTAATTGAGAAGCTTTTAAATTGTAGGAAACATAACAAAGTAAAAACTGAAAAGTTTAGACTTTAGTCAGGTTTTCTGTGTCATATTTATTTTTTTCTTCATCATCTGGCAGACAGACTGCATGCAGTACAGACAGGCTGAGGCTGAGCTGAGGGGCTGCACTGAGGCCCACGATTAGATAAAGATGGATGATTTTGGACTGAATCATGCAAAGCTGCTCTATTCCAGTCCAAGAATAAAAACACTGAGCTGGAGTCCTGTCTGAATTCCGTCGAGTGTTGTACGTTCTGGAAGCAGGTCTGAAACGTTGGCATAGGAAACAAACTGAGTTTTATTTGGAAGAACTTCTCTCAGGACTGTGAGGCGTTCCAGGTTTGCTGACAAATTCAAAACCTAGAAATCATTAAACGTCTGATTGGCTCATTTAAACTCTGAGGTCCAGATGGGAAATATAAATAACGACCCGCCCTCAGTTCCCACGTTGCACCTGTGAAGCAGCACAGCGATACCCTGTGAGGTCAGAGGTCATACAGGAGGTTAAAAGCCGTTAATCCAAGTAGCAGACAGAGCATGCTCTGTGTGAGACTGCGGTCGCAGGTCATTGATTTCAGCTCCTGAGTGTGAACAGGACACAAACCTTTAATGAATTATTAAACACCTGCAGAACATGTGCCAGCAAGCTGAAAACATCCAAAGTAAAACGTGTTTGAATGAAGAAGCTAACCTTTACCATGGAGGAGGACCCAGTTTAACCCTTCAGCTTTCTCCCATCTTCTGCTGAACCTCTTCTTCTTCTTCTTCTTTCTCCAGAAACAGAGGGAGTTCAGTCCCTGACACAGATGGTTAAATTAACTTTTTGAACTTCCTGCCAATTAGAAAAAGAGAAACGGGGAGAGAGACAGATGGAGACACAGAGAGAGAGAGAGACTTCCTGCTGTTTGATAAGCAGGCAGATTGAGCTACCATGACTTCATCTCTCGTCCTGATGACTTCACTGTGTGACTGTAACAAAGCCAAAGCCTCCTCCTCCTCCTCCTCCTCCATTAACAGAGAGCCTCTTCATCCCTTCCACTCATCTTCATTTTCATATTCCATAAACCAGCATGTTTCTCAGCAGATCGAAGCAGGACCACACACCGTCTTACTGTCGCAGTTTAAACAGCGTTTGTTGGGTGGTGTGAGGCGACACAGGAAGCAGCTGCCCGACTTTTCAAAAAAAACCTCTGCTTTATTCTGGTAACCTCAAACTGTCCAGTTCAAGAGTTTCAGGAATTATTTGACAAAGCCTGAGATAAAACCTGATTATTAACTGTTAGTTTTGAGCAAATTTTTTCCCTTTGGGCTCTGGATTTGTACCTAATCCAAAGTAAAGTAAGAAAAAGTGACCTGGGTTATTTTAAGGAGAGTTTAATTTGTATTAAAGGCACAAAAAAGGAACCAAATAGCCCTTTAATGAGTGCCATCACCTGACCATCAGTTAGTGAGGAGCGCTGAGACCTCTCAGACAGGAAGTGACACATCAGGGCTGACCTTCAGCTCAGCAGCAGAATCAGTGAGGCGGTGGGTCGAATATTACCTCTGATCATTTTCACAGCTTTGAGATGAAGAAATTAGGCTGTGATCGTTTCAGAAGCAGGAAGGCTCATTCAGCCACAGTCTCAGTGTGGATAACTGCAGTCTGATGCCTCTGGGACGTGGACGCTGAATAAATCTATATGAATCGATAGTTCCAGTCCTGCAGGCGGCAGGGACGAAATAAACAGGAACACGGCTCCAGCTCGTTAATGAAGGAAACAGCAGCAGCTCCATCAGATCGATCTGACAGTTCTCACTGTATACAGGAGACTCGGCCAAGTTAGAAAACAGAAAAAACACCAGAAACTTGCAGAATTTAAAGTCTGTGCCAGAACAATCTGTTGGATGAACTTGTCTGTTTTAAGGCACTGAAACTTTTATCCTGCCATGTCAGGTGACCACATCCCAACAAACTAACTGTGAGCCAAACACTGGGACACGTTAACAGTGCTGGGAGGTCAAAAATAAAAATACAATAAACTGTTTAAACTGTTATGGGATTGTCATTCACCAGGGAGAGGTCAAATATATTTCCAACTCTCTTGCTAAGTAAATTAAATAAGGATAAAAAGAAGTTAAAGTTTGTTCTCATGCAACAGTTTCTGCAGCTCCTCCTCTGTAGGGATGCATCCATAGATTGGAATACCTTTTTTGAGCCATATATGACACACATATACTGTCTCTTCACACCATGAAAAATAACTCGAGCAAAAAAGATACAAGTTCAGAATATACTGCCTCTTCCCTGACTGTGTGGTAGTTTGCACCATATTCACCAAAATCTGCAAAGTTTGTGACTTTTTGGTGACTTGTAACTTTCCCTGATGAGTATGGTAACCTTCTTCTTCTGACTCTAATAAAAAGCTTTCCCTTCATGTTCAGTGGGTAAAAGCCAGACTCTGGAAAAGTGAAAGTCCCGAGGAACCAGTCAAAATGTGGGACATTATCAGGTATGGTTTTTGATTTTTATGGGCTAAAGTTTTTCTTTATCACATTTGTGTTTTTCATGTTTTATCTTCTCATCATTTTAAGCCTGCAGCTGCTGTGCTCAGCTGTTCTGCAGTGATACAGCAGCTGAGTAAATGCTCTCCATCATCAACTTTCACTTTTTATCCTCCAAAGTTAAAAATGACACAGAGCGTGAGTCATGCTGATCACAGATGCGGATCATCCCTCGTTCACTGTCACAGCGACTGATGGTGTCAGTCAGTGATTCAGCAGCTTTAATGGCAGCAGATGGAGCACACTGTTAAACCAAATCATCAGAGGGTGTCGGGACAGATGCTGCTGATGTCCAACTAGTTTGTTCATAGTCATGAAAGAGTCTTCTGTTTGGAAGACTTCCAAGATCGTTATCATTACGAGCTGAAGACCGAACTCTCGTCCTGAAGGTGTGGGTGTTTATCGAGTCAGGGTTCGTACATGAGAGTGGATGGGCCTTCAGCAGAGCTGATATGGCAGATGTATTCATGTTGGGGGGACTAATATCTAATATTTCATATGAGCCCGTGGGGAGCCCATCGTGTCCTGGTCAGGACGTCTGACTGAAGGCTTGTCTGATGTCAGCTCTGAGTGCACACTCAGAGCATCAGCTTGACTGTAATTCATCGCAATAGTTGTAGGAGCGTTCAAACAGGAGAAGAGAGAAATAAAGAATAAAAGCAGAACTGTGTCCAACCCAGTGATATACATTAAGAACACCTTTCAACCTCAGTGACAAGCAGGCAACTCAGAGTAACCACAGAGAAGTCCAAGGTCCTTCACAACGTCAACGAGCACACCTTAAAAATCGGAACACAACAGCTGGAAAAGGGGGGAAATGGCATCATGTTGAAATAGAAAAAAAAGAAAAATTAAAAGGCATTAGCTGTTTTCCAGAATATACAAAACATCAGGTCTTTGACAGTAAGAACAATCTCTGCCTCTTCACCTCGATTATAAACCCTATGACTATCTAAATGAGTGAAACCTGGAATATGACCAAGAAGATTAATGAGTTATAGCAGTGATGGCTTTGATTAATACAGAAGATATTTCAACTACATGAAACCAAAAACTGCTGCAGTCGGCAGATCAGACTGGGTGTACTGCAGCACAAAATATACAAGGTGTGATCAGACACTTCTCACGAGATCCATAAATATAATCTCAGTCTGGCCTCTCACACTGAGCACTCTGTGATTTCACCACAGACCTTAAACTTCATCGGCTTCTGTTTCAAACTGACCTGAATTTCATGTGAAGGGTCATTGTGACGACCACACAGTTCATCCACAGTTTGCACACCTTAACCCTCTGAGGTCTTATTTCCTTTGATCTCTGATTGCTAAGACTTGGGACAATAATTTCAGAAGAACAATAATACTGACGGCCATCAGTCCTACCCCTCAGCCCCCTAGTAGATGCACCTTATGGTATCAATTTGAAAATTCTATGTGGCATCTTTCCCGAGTTATTGTGTTCACAAAGTTGGGTGTCCACGCTGCCCATGCACTCGCCCAGCTGCCTGGCAGAGTGACGACCATACCCCATCATCCTTTTGACTAGGGTTAAACTAAGGATTAGGGTTGGGGTCGTCAACAATGATGACACATCAGGTGAGGAGCAGGCTCATAATTTTTTGGATATTCACGGGTTTGTGCAAACTGTCAGTGTGGAGATCTACTGTTCATGTCCCGAGGAGAAACTTTCAGAGGAAACTATCCAAACTGTGGTGTGCGCCAGCTTGGTCAGGGTTCATTAAAAACATGGTTTGAGGTTTTTGGCCGCATCACTATCTTCGGGTTGGTGATCTGGATCACTGCTTTGACACACTGGAGGAGATCAATCACAAGAAAAAAGGAACATAACAAGTCTTCCACTGAGAGATCAGTTCAGAAAAACGGTTCAGAGGTCCACGAGAAGATGATCTTGAAAGTGAAATTGCTGAATTTAAATCAGGTTAAAGTTTTTTATTTCCTTTTTATTTTTGGTCACACTTCTTAGACATCTTCATCATCACACCATTATTCCAGTCATTCATTCCTCTCATTGTCTTGACCATAGTTGGTCATGCACCCTTAAATGATCCATCAGAGGATTATTGGTCTTACATTCAGGAGCTCTTTCAGCTCTTAGATGTAACTTTAAATCCTTCAGCAGCACTTGGAGCTGATTCAAGCCTTTGTTGGCTTTGATTCAATCTGAATCATTTATGGTTTACATCACCCTGAGATTCTCGGGGAGTGTACATTAAGGAGGAGGAGGAGGAGCTTCACCCGAGGCATGAAGGCTGATTTATTTAAATGGAAATCACTCAGCCTCCACCTCAGCAGGTCATCGCCTCAGAAAGTGGACGCTGATGTGTGGAGAGTTCAGGCAGCAGGAGGTGATGTGATTACAGTGACGCAGAGCAGCACTGCAGCACACACTCAGCACTGTCTGCTCTATTAGATCAGACAGCTCAGGTGTCCACACTCAGCTTTAGATTGATTTCCTTTATTCCGCAAAAAAACATTAGTTTCACTTCATTTCTATGAAAAACAACCGCAGAGGCCCGAAACCTGCTGCAGAGACCTGATCCATCACGTCACACGAACCAGGGCCAGATTCCAGTTAGATAGCACAGCATCATGGAGCCTGGGAAATAAGATAAGGGGACCGTTCCTCCTTTATTCAATTCAGAATCTGAAATTGGAAAATGAAATATTTGTTATTTTGCTACTCTTTATCTGAAAAATACCCACTTACTCCATTATTCCAGCACATGTTGTTGACATTAAATCAGATCTGTCCTTTCCTGTTAATGCAGCGTGCTGGGAATCTCTGCAAGCTTCTAACCAGAAACCCAAATACTGATGGTCTGACTCTCAGTCACTGCGTGATTCTGGTTTTCAGCCTCACTTTCACACTGAACTCATCCTGGACTGGATGGATTCCAAGAAAACAACCAAGAACCAAACAACCAACTAACCAGCCCACTAAGTTTGCATTATTAGGGGCGTGGCCTCTTTGACTGACAGGTGGATGGTGACATAGGCAGCTGCAGCTGCTCGGCTTCACCTGAACTGGACTTTTGGACCGTGTTTGTGCTGTTGGAGCCTTTTAATGTCTGTGGATGCAGCTGGATAACCAAGCATTAGGACTCCACCCTTCTGGAGGCATAAAACCAACACTGAGGGTGGTGATGTCACAGTGGCTGCATCCATCTTTTGTATTCAGTCTATGGATCAAAGCACGCTGTGGTTTCAGTATCTCGAACCAGCAGAGATCCAGCTTCTGGTGAAGCTGCTACACTTTTTTACAAACCGTTTTACAGATTTCCTCATTAAAGCATCACGTCAGCTGATGGTTGTTTCAGGCGATGATGATTTCAGAGCTCAGAAATAACAATACAGACCTTTCACATGCACTTTATTTCACTGACTGCACGGCAGAGGTGATGAAGATGAGTGCAGCAGGTAGTTAAAGTGTTGCCGTGCCTTTATTCTCCCTGCATTAATCTGTCACAGTGAATACGAGCTCCACAGTAAATCCATGTGATGCATCGCCTTGCTGGAAACTCATATAACCAGATTATCATCAGCTGATAACGCTGCTGTCTTCAGCCGCCCTCCGCCCGCCTCCTGCACACTTCATAAATAATCATTACCACCATAATAATACCAATATTTATTTTCTTTATAGGGGAGGCGCTGTCATGCTTTATACCTGCTGGGAGGAATGGAGGGGAGGCGGGCATGCTTCCTCTAATAACCAGCTTTATGGTGTGTAAATATTGTATTCATGATTTTCTAATGATAAACAGAAAGACAGGGTCATTTTTTTCTGGTAAGTACTCAAGTACATTTTCTTCATTATACTCACACATTAAAGCTTTTACATGCAAAACTTTTACTGGTCATCCGTCTTTATGTGGCAGTATTATGTTCCATTAAAGTATATAATAATGAACACGCCTTAGCATCTAAAAATAAAAACAGACAGCATCCATCTAAATATGGCTCACTGAGTTTCTTTCCTCTGACAAAGTGTTACTGTAATCAGTAGAAAGCTCAAAATGCTGTAATATTTTTTCCATCATAAACCATTTCCCAGAGAAAACTGTAGATCTTCATCACTGAGTGCACACTGGTGCCGATCTGTGGACCCTAGAGTGAGATAAACATGTTTAACCTTTTAAATTGGAAGTTGGGGTAACGTAACAGAGGAGGATAAATGGTAAATGGACTGATTCTTATATAGTGCTTTTCTACTCTCCTGGAGCACTCAAAACATAGCAGACATTCCTCAAACTTTGTGCCAGTTTCTGGAAAATCTGTTTCATTCTTTTAAAAAGCCTTTTTCATCACCACGACAGCTACTCATCGTCCAGAGCTCACATCACCCGTGGAGTACCACAAGGTTCGATTTTAGGTCCTGTATAATTTTCTGTTTATTTTCTTCTGCTCAGCAAGTTATCCATGGTTACATTTCATTGGTACTCCTGTGACAGTGTTGGATGGGAAATCTCTACACCTCGAACAGTCAGACAGAGATTACTATGACTGTTTAATCCCACAAATGAGTTATCGCCTTGAATACTGCAGCTCCTTCTTTCTCCTACAGCTGGTTCAGAAAGCATCAGCTTGGCTTCTTCTTGGTTTTATCAGGCAGCATCACATCAGCCCAACCCTGGCTTCACTCCACTGGCTCTGCAATAGACTGATGACCTGTCCAGGTGTACCCCGCCTCTCACCCTATGACACCCGGGAAAGACTCCAGCCCCACCACAACCCTGAAGGGGATACAAGAAAGAAAATGGATGGATGGATCACTTTTAAAGCATGGAGGGGTCTGGAGCTGCATGGCAGACATGTTCAGTTCAATTCAGTTTTATTTATATAGCACCAAATCACAACAACAGTCGCCTCAAGGCGCTTTATATTGTAGGTAAAGACCCTACAATAATACATGTTGACCCCTGATGAGCTGAAGGTTGTAAGCGCCGTCATCTTTAGACCCTCAGCTCTGACACAACCTGCTGAGGAGATAAAGATCACGGAATCAGTGACTTCCTTCAAATCATGTCAATAACTGTTTTTTATCGAGGTGCTTTGATGTGATTTCACTACATTTTACTGTCTGATTAGAATAGTTTTGTTTATTATTTCTGTTCTCTTGCGTCTTTGAATTTTCCCTCTCAGTATTCTGTTTCTGCTCCTTTGTCAGAGCACTTACTCTGTTTTTAAAGTGATGTATGAATGAAGTTTATTATTCTGCCAACATGACGGCCACAGACATGAGGAGGTGAGAGCGTCTGTAGGCGAGTGGCAGAGCTCCTCTCTGCAGCAGCACTGTTTTTGTTACAGCAGATTAAACTGAATTAACTTGGCATATAAAGCTTATATTGTGGGCTCATGATGAAGAGTATCTATCTTGCTGGAACACTGCAGCTACACTGACTGTGTAACCTATGTAAAGCAGAATATCTGGTTTTAGTGGCTTGCCTGCAGCGTATGTCCTGCACAGGAGAACGTGAGCCTTGAGTTTGGGATGGTGGTGTGTCTCCAGAGTCTGGACCCTTTCAAACAGCTTTCTCATGTAGTTTGGATCAGCAATTATCTGCTGATGAGTGTAAATAGTTAGCAGTTACTGAGCAAACAGCAGCTGGTTACTCTGCTGACAGAATAAATGCTGATGTCACTGACAATGACGGGAATACGTGTGTAAAACAAATAAAGTGTCAGTGTGGGCATGAAGCTGAGGATCAGGATATATTCACACTGACCTCGTGCTGTGGATGGATCATCTCAGACATGTTTGTCTCCGCCCATCAGAGACCCATGACCTTTTACTGAGGACTGTTTAACCCTCATCCATTAAACTTTATTGTAACAGCTGAGAACAGCCACACTGATCACTTTACTGGATCTGAAAGAATCTCAGAGCTTGTTTGAGTTTTGGACCCAGAGATGGTTCATGACCCTCAGATTAAAGAGCTGAAGGTCAGAGGTTTTCACATTGTAGCTCACTGCTGAACTTTTCTTATAGACTTCAGATTTTATTTATTTTCTTCTCTCAGCAGTTGATGTAATTAAAGTATGCAGAAAGATGTATAAGTATAAAAATTCTTGCACAGACAGACACTTCCTGCAGCGTGCGCCTCCTCTCGCTGTAATCCCCCGTCTTTAATAAGCTGCAGGGCTCGGCCTGTTTCTTACATGCTGATTGTATTCACATTTTTACAAACCTGCAGGGATTTCACATCCTCAGTCTTATTTCCATTTCCAAACACTTCAGCCCCCTCCAGCCCCCCCACACCACAAAAAAAAACACATCATTACGAGCAGCGCTGCATCCTGCAGAGCCGCTACAGCGCACTCAGAACAAAGAGAATAAGTGAGCAGACAGAACTGGAGAGTAATTGTGTGGGAGAGAATACTCAGGAGTTTCCATCCTCGGAGAAAACAGTGAGGAGGAGGAGGAGGAGAATCTAAATATTCATCTTTTTCTTTTCAGACTGAATGTGTCATTTGAATCCCAGCAGGAGGACGAGAAGAAGAAACTGCTGCTGTTTACTCGGATTCATTAAAGTGCAGAAGAAGAGATGGAGAGATGAAAAATCTGCAGTCTGCAGGCCGACTGTCGCCCGTGGGTGACTCATCAGCCTATCAGCTGAGAGAATCAGACCATGACATCATCGTGCTCTGGTCCTGCTGGTTTGAACTGGGAGATCGTGGATCTGCTGAAGGTGTTTAACTGGAGCTGAAGAGTCATTTATACCAGGAAAAGTCACTGTTTTTAATCTCTGTATTGATTCTGTGATTAGAGGCTCCAGGGTTTAGTGCCTGTTCCCTGGTTTAATCCCGGGAGGAGACACAGATCCCTCTGGGATTGTGTCAGGAAGGTGTACAAAATCTGCCAAATCCAACATGTGGAGCTGCCTGCTGTGGTCATTCTCTTCTTATATTGAAACTTACTAGGATTAGAAAACAGGTAATAGCTTGTTTAGAATTAAAGTGCATGTAAAATTATGTTTCCATATCAAGCAGCAAACCCTGCAGTTCCTCTAGCCTCCAGCAGAGGCAGCAGTGAGTCAGTCCCCATAGACTCCCATGTAAAATAAACATGTTTACAGCCTGATACAAAAACTGTTTTGGTCTCTGTAGATAATTTCCCCCTTCATAACACCTGTACGGGGGGAGGATGATTTGAGAACTCACCTGTTAAAGTTTGCATTATTAGGGGGCGTGGCCTCTTTGACTGACAGGTGGATTACAGAGTCGGTGGAGCTGAATCAGTCTGTTAGAGAAGGAGCTCCTCCCCAGTAAGTGGTGCAGAGGGTGGTCAGGATGATCCATCATGGGTAGCAGTCTGCTCAGCGACCTCCTCTCCACCACAGCCAATCACTGAGCCAGCCCTCCTGATCAGTGTATTCAGTCTGATGGTGTCTGCAGCTCTGATGTTGCTGCCCCAGCAAACCACAGCAAAGTACACTCCACTCACTACAGCTGACTGTCAGGAAAATCCAATCCATCAATCATGTTGCTAAAGTTTCTTAGCTTCCTTCAGAAATAGAGCCTCCTTCTTGTATCCAGCCCCTATGATGGTCTTCCAGCTCAGTCTGCTGTCGATGTGAACGCCCTGGTTCTACTCCTCCACATCAACATCCTGTCCCAGGATAGACACAGGCCGTGTAGGAGGATGGCTACACTTCCTGTTGAAGTTGATCACCATCCATCAGAAGCAGATGATTCCTCCCAGTCCACAAAATCATCCACTGGTGCTCTGTCCTCCTCCTCCCCATCACTAACATCTCCACCCACTCCAGGATCATCAGAGTGTTTCTGTAGGTGGGAGGACCTGGGCTTGTACTGAAAGTCTGAGGAGTACAAGGTGAACAGGAATGGAGACTGCACAGTCTGCTGTGGTATTGGCCTACATGATATTTGCCAGTTCTGGAAGGACCCAGAGTGAAATGGTCAGCACTTACATTTAATAACATCAGCAATTCAAAGTACCTTACAGTGTTTGTGTTCAGCATATGGAGGGGTGAGGAATCGACCCACCAACCCTGTGATTCATGGAAACCTGCTGAAGGTAACAGAGATACTGCTGCGTACCTCAGTTGTTCATACGTCAGTGAAGCTGGGATCTGTTACAAACATCCCAGCCTTGTTAGTGCTCGTCTCACTGAGAGATTTCCTTTTGATTTTATTTCATTTTATTTACATGTGTAAAGTTTTTAAGTTTGATATCATACAAACTCCTGCTGCTGGATCCTCAGAGGACTCAGATCTGTGTGTGTGTGTGTGTGTGTGTGTGTGTGTGTGTGTGTGTGTGTGTGTGTGTGTGTGTGTGTGTGTGTGTGTGTGTGTGTGTGTGTGTGTGTGTGTGTGTACGTGTGTGTACGTGTGTGTGTGTGAGTGTGTCTGTGTGTGTGTGTGTGTGTGTGTGTGTGTGTGTGTGTGTGTGTGTGTGTGCGAGAGAGAGTGTGTGTGTGTGTGTGTGTGTGTGTGTGTGCGTCTTTGTCACGAAATGTACTTGATATTGAGGGTGAGAAGCCGCAATAACACCCCCCAGAAGCCAGAGGCAGACAG
>VUQS01004791.1:7968-20526 GCA_015108495.1 Heterochromis multidens
ACCCCAACCACCCCCCCCCCCCAAAAAAAAAAAACAAAAACAAAAACAAAAACAAAAACCCCAAAGCACAATAAACTGTAATATAGAAGTGCAGGTTAACAATTTGTAGGCAGCACTGTAAATTTTCAGAAGCTGTCTGAGAAGCCTAGCTTTAACATATTAATGTTAATGATGTGAGCAGTACAAATATAGTTAGGTAGAGGGCCACCACAGCTCCAGATGTTGCACCCAAAGACATTATAAAAGATGAACTTAGCCACCGTGACACCACCTACTGGTTTGTGAAGTCTCGTTATGAAGCCTTCAGATTCGTAAATTTTTGGAGTCATCTTTATATTTTGAAACCGGATGTGATGAGTGAGGGATGGATCTGACTGTCAAACTGCATGCTCACTGGTTAATGACTTGTCAATCACAAGTCTCCTTTCTGGCACTTAGAATTTTGTAAATGGATTTAACGTTTTATTCAACATGACCTGAAATGAGTGACTAAGCCCACAAAAGCATCAGAAAAGTGTTTTTCTATAGACCTCTATTGGACAGATGATCTTTTTACAGTCCACAGTTATGGCTCTCTAGTGGCCATTAAAAAAAAATGCAGGTATAAGGTATGTCTGCATTGGATTTGATTTTCAGGTCCCAAAGCTATGCACATCTTTTATTCTGTCTACGGTGGCACATTTTTCTAAAATGTACATAATCCATTTTAAGATATTCTCTGGTATAAAGAGATCAGGCTTAGTTTAAATATATAGTCATACTGCAGCTTCAGTAGAGTTAGCTCATGTACGTAAGACAGCTAAAGTGAACTATCTTATGTGCCCAGAGAAATGTCATTAAAAATAACACTGATCTGACTTCAGTGTAACTTTAATGTGAGATTGTTCGTGTACTGTATATGCTGTGTATATACACAATTTCCATGTAACCATGATTGTGATTTGACAAGCCTGAAATTTAACTTATTATTTTTGTCATTTATTACTTTATTAGCTTTGGAAAAAGTAACCAAAATGTCAAACATTTTGTAGTACAATCCTAAATCTTAAAGTACTGAAATGAAATGACCTAATCTACAGACTTAGAAAACCATCTGTTGTTCTATTTCTGCTGCTCACTCATGACACAATCCTATTTTAAATGTCTTTGATGGCAAAGGAGTAGTTTATATACAGTAGTGCTATACAATTTACATACTTCCATGAATAAAAACAGCAAAAGATCTTATAAACCCACTATTGTAATTTGACTATATGATCAAAAAGAAGCAGCATAGACAGTGTTGTCAGGGAATTTAAGAATCTGGATATTTTTGGATGCTGGAACCAAATGATTCGTTCGGGAAATTGAGTTTAGCCCCATGTGGGTCATTCTTAGGATTTGTGTCAAAGTTAAAACTCTGAAGCTATGTGTGACTAATAGCCCAATCACAGCACCATCTGGGTGAAATATTTAGCTGCCTGCTGTATAATTACATTAACCATGCCTCTATAGCATCCTCCACTCTAACACAACAGGGTGCAGGCTGACTTAGAGGGGAACTGCACTGTGCAGTTCTTTTTACATATTCTGTGTTCAAATGACAAGTCTCTCGCCTCAGTGGCTTCAGTTCTTTGTATCCATGTTTTCAGTACTTAAACAGATTCAGATGGACAATCTCAGATATAGCAGAATGAACTATCTTCTCATAATTTACTTGTAAAATACTTCCATACATGATCAACAGAATAATTTGATACTGCATATTGCAGTAGTTTTGTGTTGGAAGTTCCACAAAAAAACACAAACTGGGAAGGACGTCTTCCATTTCTGCACACATACACTAAAAACTAACTATAAGAAACCTGAACTCTGCTTTAATATTCTTTTTCATTTGGTCATTTGAAAGCAGAATTTTACAACAAGCTAAAATCTTCATACTTACTATATGCATTAAAAGGATAACTCAGACATTTATGAAATGGTTTAGAGAATTTAAAATATGCACCCTACAATAATACAGAGAAAACCCCAACAATCAGAGGACCCCCTATGAACAAGCACTTGGCGACAGTAGGATGGAAAAACTCCCTTTTAACAGGAAGAAACCTCTGGCAGAACCAGGCTCAGGGAGGGGCAGCCATCTGCCGCAACCAGCTGGGGGTGAGGAACATATGTATTGTTTACTGCCATACAATCTAACACACCCATTAGTTACAGTTGTGCTTTGTGCTATGTGTTAATTATCAATGTTAACATGCTAAAACAGTTAAATAAGATGAGGAAAATTTAAACATTTTACCTGCTAAATATCAGCATGTTAGCAATGTCACTGTATGTTGGTATGCTCATGCTGGGATCTATCCTTAGCCACAACTGTTACCAGCTGCCCAACAAAGTAATGTAATGACTTGGGTTTAACTTGCTCTATAGCCAGACCTGGGTTGTATACCTAAGTGGGCAAAAGTGTTAGTATTCAATTGAATACCAGAAAATTTAATTTTTTCAATATTAACAGTAGAATTTTTCATTTTTTTACACTGTTAAAAAAATAGGACAATTTCTGTGAATTCACATATAATTACTGTTTTTTAATTACACGATAAAGTCCTGTACTTCTTACAGTGAGACAAAGAACAGTGCTGACAGGTTTCTCTGATTTACTACAACAGCATTTATTTATGGAAAAACTGAGATGTATTGTTAAGATTGCACTTCTGTTTTGTAACGGACTGTATCTGGTGTTGAATGTGTAGACAAAGATACTTCTATTGCTGCTGCTCCCAAAATGTGTGACCATTTTGAGAGTAAAACGAAAAGTGAAAGAAACTGTAAACTGTAAAGAATACGTAAACCAAATCGAATGAATGAACAATATTTTTGGCTTTAACAGACAAAATTACAGTAGCACTAAAATAACACAAACATGACACATATTTGAGCTGCAACATTTACAGCTGTTGTCTCATAGCATAAAGCCACCTTGTTTCCACACAAGCCTGAAAACACACACTCTCTCTCTCACACATGCAAACACACACACGCTGATGTCACAACAAGAGAAATGGCCATGTCGGAGCCAGGCAGTCCTAGGAGGAGAGGAGCGATTACATAACAGCAGCAGAGTGAGGAAGGACGCGCCTCAGAAAGGATGGCAGAACACATTGTTGGGACAAGGCAGGATGGTGGTGGAGGGAAAGAAAATGTAACACAACAATAAAAGATTTTAACATGGCTCATCCATTTAAAGTAGTTTTATTTTTAAGTATTTAGGCAAAGACAGAAAAAAAGACTAAATGTTGCTTAAGGAGACTGTTTCACTATAACTAAGGTCATTTGTTGACATTTTGCATCTCCATTTGCTGCTTCTTCAACAAGACACTACATATTGATGACTATAATTGAGCCAGTTAGATCCATCTGGAGCTCTGACATTGCAATTTAAGGGCTCTGATGACTCAGGGGAAGTGTGGCAGGATGATGTAAAGACTCCAGAAACACACACATGAACATGCACAACATATTTATCCATGTACACAGAGGCACATGACAAACAAACACAAGATCTATAAATAGACCTCGGTGGCAGGCTGTTTTTGATCCACCAGAAACAAAACACCACAAGGTAAAAATATGCAATTAGAGGAGAGAGTAATTTTTAACCTGCATCGAAAGCATGTTTTAGCTTAACAATCAGTCAAAGACATGCTGCTAAGTCATTTTAAATGAAAGTGTTTCCATGTTTACATGTCAAGACCGTAGAAGACATAGAAGGAATCAATAATCTAGATAACATGGCGTCCATGATGATGATTCCATAAAGAAATTTTCAATTCTGATTCATTTAATAACCTTTTAAATGAGTTTGAGCAGAGAAAAGCCAATATATCAGGATCATGTTCATATGTTTCTTCTCTTGCATGAGAGTTTCACTTTGAAATGTGGATACAATCACAAACTGTTTAGGTGTTCTTGAGCTCAGTCATTTCCACTACAGAAATGTTTGTGTTTTTACTGCAATGCAGCCAGAAAGCCTGAAAGATTTGGCAATTCAGTATTGAATGTCCATTCTGTACAGAGATTTTTCCTGATTTTCTCAATTATTAATTTTATGTATTGTAGATGATGAAATCACCTAAATTGTAATTTTCAGTTTTTGTGCCCACCAGTCTTTTAAAGTCTTTTAAAGAGTGATGAACCCCTCCCCTCTTTACTTCTGAAAGATGCAGCCATTTGGGATGCTCTTTTTATACCAAATCATGTTACTAATTAACCTAATTAGTTGTGAGATTTTCCAAGTGCTATTTTTAGCATTTTCATAATTTCACCAGTCTTCTGTTGCCCCTGTCACAGCTGTTTTGAAATGTGCTGCTGGGATAACATCCATAATCAGCATATATTTTTCAAAAAATAATGACATTTCCAGATTTTAACATTTAAGATGATTTTGTTTTCCCTATTTTCTGTTAAATAAAGGCTTCAAATGATTTACAAATCCTGTCATTCTATTATTTACATTTTACACAGCATCCCAACTTTTTTGAAAAAGGTTTGTAGATTATTATTTCCATGTCTTCCATACTGCTGGAAGTGTAAGTCATTTTCAATTTAAACATCTGTGCTCAGCGCTGTTATGAATCAAAGTCAATTTTATTGTCAATTCTGCCATATGTACAGTACATACACAAGATTGAAATATCAATCCCCCGACCCATGGTGTGCAAACAAAGGCATGAATGAGTTATGATTCTGAAAATGAAAACAATTTTTGATGCATCCTGCAGCTTGATGTTTCTCCTGCCTTTTCAACCTCAACACCTCCCCTAATACACAGTTTGCATGAATTTTTGTCAGTGTTAAAGTATCAGAATGAGACATTACACTGAAGACTTTTCACAAGGCATCTGCAGATCTAGAGATGACTTTTTAAGACACTATTTGAAATCTTATTTATAAAATGGCAAAAGGCTTTTTTTTTTTTTGCTCCTTACATGATACCATGTATAAAACCCTTCACAAATTTAAATTATGCTAACAAATATAGAAAAATATATACAGTATCTTTTTGATAGCATTGCGGGAGTCTGAACCAAATAATTTACATTTTCTAATTCATTTATATTTAAAGAGAACTGAATAACTGATCCCCAGTTCAATCCTGGGAGAAGACACAAATCCCACTGGGGTTGCGTCAGAACGGCATCTTGTCATAAAAAAATCTGCCAAATCAAACATGCGGAACTACCTGCTGCGGCAATCCCTTGTGAATAAGGGAGCAGTCGAAAGTAGCTTTAAGCATGTGAGATTACTGTCTTGATAAAACTGCAGATTCAATTAAGATATTTCAGTATCCCATTTTTAGACATTTAATGACATATTTACATATAGTTAAGATCTTAAATTTTCACAAATGGCATTCAGACTTTTTAAGGATCTGTGGACACACACTATCAATTCAATCTCCATTTTAACTGTGATACCATCCAGCAAAACGTGACTTGCTCTGTGATGCATTACACACCTTAAACTGGTGTGAGGATAATTTTCAAACCTCACATGAATTAATAAAAACAAACAGCTGAGTTGAGAATATACATCCAGAAATGTAAAAACTATAACATGGATTGTACATGTGACTTGTAGTTAAGGATCTCAAACCTGGTTAATGAATGCACACTAATTCAAAATTTCCAGTAAGGACTCATGGTTCAGGAATGTTTATATGGAAGGTGTTCTATCCAAATGGCCTTCCTTGCTGTGCTTATAAAGAGTATTGTATGTTGTCCTCCACCATTATCACACAACAGCATGCTCTGGCTAATTATGGGCTTTCCACAACAATTTATAGCATATTTACAAGTGGAAGTATCTCTAGCTTGAAAATGCAGACTGGATTTTTAATGAAAATTTGGCCCCCAGGAAAAATTTAGCAGCTCCAATCTAATGAGCTAGCTGGCTGGGGTCACCTTTACAGGAGGCGAGAAGCAGGAAAAAACACATTAGTTATCATGAATACTCACATTTCCTTGCAGAGGACTCCAATACGCTGGTTTTCGGAGCCGCTCCGTTCTTTTGACAGACTGAGCTCTTCCTGGTATTTGGAGTTCTGCTGTTTCAAAACCTCAAGCTGAAGAGGAGCAAGATGGAAGAAAGGAAAGAGGGTCAGAAAGACACAGGTACTACAGCTATTCAAGGTTACACCTAACCCTTATTAGGACTGGATTTATTTCTCTAGAGGAGATGGAGTTTATTACCATTGTGTGGTGGTCAGTGATTTTTGGATCCCATCTGGAATATTTATGTTTATTTCACCCTGCTGTAATTACAGTTTTTTTTCCTTAGTGATTTAAATCCTATCAACAATAATGTTCTTCAACTTTAAAGTGTTTGGTTTTGTTCTTCTACTTTATCACCTCAGTGTGAAATAAGACTTTTGCATTAAATAGGAATTTTTTATCACTGATGAGGGATTTGTAGTCCCAGTTTGGTGTCCATCTGTGTAGCTCTTCGGCTATGCAAACAGAGGCATTTTTGGAATTTAACTAGCCAACCAAAAGCCAACAGCATATAGCCTACGGGTGACAATGCTATGTGTAAATGGTTAAAAAAAAAGTTAGCTTGAACAGGAAAGGAGAATGAAGCAAGAAAAAAAACATCAAAGAGCCAAAAGCACACGTGAGAAGCTCACATGATAGCAGCAGTGGACAGTTTTCATTGTTTTTAACACTTTTTTTCCACTTTAGTCAAAAAGAAGCTGTCTATGATGACTTCAGGGGCTAAGTTAAAGAAATGGCAACAACACAAACATACACAAACATAGCCCACATTAGCAGCTGTTCCACATTTTTTGGACACTACCCCCCTGGTGACACTATGCAACACGTAGACAATGGTTTACATGGTGCAGCAATGGACTACCAATGCAGTACCATGCTAGGACCTTAATTTAAAAACATACTAAAACCAGTAAATAAGCTAATTTGCAAATCAGTGTGATAAAAATTAAACAAATTTTGGGTTTTTTTGCCTATATTTGACTACATTCTGACACCATTAAAAGTATGCCTATGTATTAAAAAGAGCTATGAGCAGATCCAGTTCATCTACTTCATGTGTGGACAGACAGCTAACCATAGGATTACTGAAGTACTGATGAAAATGTGATGATCCTAAGGCAATGACGTGCCCACGTGATATTTGGTCATTACGGTGCCTCCAAAAAATGAGATTTTCAAGCAGTCTCCCCTTCAAATTTCTTGTACCCTGACAGGGAGGCTTTCGGTTTTCTATTTTTTTTTTAAATCTTGTCACTTGTATGTCCTCCAACTTCATTGAAGTGTTAATAATAAAACCCTGCAGTCCACCTTTAAAAACACATTAACCATGTTAGCTTTTTGGACTAATGATGTTTTTCTTTCTGTTTTTAACAGAGTAAACCAGGGCAGCAACTACTGTCATTATCAGTGTTTGAGTCAATACTCAAAAAGTAATTTATTACACCTAAGTTACAGCACTCATTACATTACTTTTGGATTACTTCATAACATCGGCTGTGTAACAGCCAGTTAACAATATAAAACTAAACTTCTCATTTGTCCACATATCAACAGAAATCCCTGTCCTAGTAAGGAGGACATACTGATGATCTTTCTTTTATTAGCTATTTAAATATTACCAAAAAGCTGAAAGCAAAGGTGAAAAACAGTCCATAAAGCACGGAAGCTGGAAGTAGTGACTGTCAACTTACTTGAATTCCTACCTAATCAGTCATCAAGGTATTTACTGACTGGGATAATCCCCAAAGTTTAGGGGTTGAGACAGTGACCACAGACAGGAGTGTCTATGGTTTGATTCCAGCAGATGGCCTTTCTTGCACTTCTCTCTCCCTTATTTAAATTCCAGTATCATTTTTGAGCTCTACACAACACACAGATATATCCAGCATCATTTTCCAAATAATCATTATGTTCCTTGGTTTGCATTCAAGATAAAACTGCAGTAAGAAAAAAGAAAATCTGGGTCATTAAGAGAGAGACCAGAGGTAATAATTAAAATACACCAGCAGACCAAAGGGGCCAGCAGAATCCACGTGAAGCTAAAAATAAAAGCCCCAGAAACATCCGTTCCCTCAACTTCACTGCAAGCAAACTTTTTGTTTCTCATTTGAGTCACATGCCAGGGATTCCAAATACATCTGAAATCACTCCTGACACTTCAAAACCTTTCTCAGACACATGCAGTGCTGTGATATCAGCAGCTTTAGAACAGCACCAGTCAATAATTAATTAATGAGTACGACTTTGAAATCAATGCTTTTGCTGAAATTTGGTGAAATTAAAAAAAAAAAAAATGATAAAAACCTCATGCCAGCCTTCTAGAGTATGTTTCCATTTGCACATTTACACATTATGACATCAACTGTGTTTGGGATGCCTTGCAGATGAGTTTGATTGTTTTATGCCATTATGAACATGTCCAAAGTGAGAGCTAGGTTACAGAGCATGCAAATGCATAAATGCACAAACAAGCACAATATACACAATTATCCAATAGGTCACAGGCACAAGCGACACCAGCAAAGCAAGAGAATCATTCACCTGCTTACAGTGACCAAGAGATATTGTGTTGGAAAATGACTGCAGCACTGACGAGGTTTTCCTCTCAGTTTGAATCATGTGCTTTAAAAAAAAAAATCAAACAAACAATCCTACCTGGTAGTGAGGCGAATAGAGGTTGTTGGAGTAACCCTGATGCAGAGCAGCTATGTCCATACCTACACAGCTAACCACTGCTGGATTTCAGATATGTTCCCTTGCTAAACGACAGCAGTGTTGTGACAATGCGTCCGCTCTCACTCTGTCTATAAAATGTATACACCAACACAAGCCGCTAGGCATCAATAAACCATCAGCTCTCATACCCTGCCGTGCACAGCTGAGAGATGGGAAATGGAGAGCGTGTCGCCTGAACAGCGTCTCTCTCCGAGTCTCTCTCTCTCTCTCTCTCTCTCTCTCATACACACACATACACACAGAGTCAGGTTAGGTTAGCACTTCCATTATGTAAGCTCAAATAAGCTCCTCCTTAGACTCACCCCCACCATTCTGCAGCTCACAATCTTGTTTGTGCACACCATATGCACACACACTCCTGAGAATGGTTGACCATTCATTCATGGTGAATTTCAGAATCTCAAATGGAAGAATCAGCTGGTGACTGCAAGAACATGTAACATACATTCTACCAGACATACATCCATACTGTGGTCTCCTGCACTCTTTTAGTGATGTGTTATAGCATGGGTACTCTGGCAATCTACCTAGGGCTGCAGCTATAATCATTACCTTCATGATCAATTAATGTCTCTGCAGTGATGACTGACTACGAAAACACTCAACTCATAGTTTTAGTTGTTACCTTTAGAAACCAGCTTGTAGGAAACAAATGCATCTATGTGTAGAATTCAATATTAATGTTTATTTATGTATATTTATGTTTTTTAGGCTGTAAATGATGAAACACCCTGGTTAATTTCTGAAATGTTCTTTCCATATACTAAGTTTAGAAATTACTGCACTTTACTTCAATCTGATGTATTTTTCTTTATGGCCTGACCTATTTATTATTTGTCCAATATTATTTGCCCATAATGGCATATGGTAAAAATGTCAGTATTATTGTTTTATGTTGTCCAAAATGTGCCAATATAAATCCATATTTTATAGGATATAAGGCAGAAAGAGAGGCCAGGGTTAATTTAGAAATGGAGTCATGTATTTTAAAAAGGAGATCCGATCCAACTCTGTTGTTTACAATACTCTTTATACTTTACAGCACTGTGTGCTACACCCTCTTCTTTTTAAATCTAACAATCCATGTTATGTACAGTAATGTGAAAAAGAAAGTATGCCCTCTTTCAAGGTTTTACGTAGCAGGGCATAATAAAAACATCATCTGGTCCTTGGCAGGTCTTGAAATGATTTAAAAACAACCTCAGCTAATTAACAACACATGACATATTACAACATGTCATTGTTTATTTAACAAAAAAATTGAAAAATTAAGTAGACCCTTACTGCTTCCATAGGCATTAACAGGGTAAGTAGGAGCCAGGTGCTGCTAATCAAATGCACTAACTGATCATCAGTAAGTGTGACCACCTCTATAAAAGCAGAAGTTTGGGTAGTTTGCTGGACTGGAGCATTCAGGTGTGCGTTAACACAGTGCCAAGAAGGAAAGACACCAGCTGTTATCTTGAAGATGCAATTGCTGCTGCCCATCAATCTGGGAAGGGTTATAAGTCCATCATTCTACAATGAGAAAGATTCTTATAAGTAGAAAACATTCAAGACAGTTGCCAGTCTTCCTAGGAGTGGACGTCCCAGCAAATTCATCCCAAGGTCAGAGTGTGCAATGCTCAGAGAAATTGCAAAAGCCCAAGAGCGTATCTTAGGTAGCATGTTAAGTGTTAAAGTTCGAAACAGTACAATTAGAAAAAGTTAAGTATTGCTTTTTTGGAAGGGTTGCCAGGAGAAAGGCTCTTCTCTCAAAAAAGAACATGTTAGCATGGCCTAGGTTTGCAAAGTTGCAGCTGAGCAAACCCCAAGACTTCTGGAACACAGACGAGACCAAAATGAAGAAGTCCATGAAGATAATGCAGAGTGACACACTCAGTGAAAACCAAACACAGCATATCGCACAAATGCTTCATTCCAACTGTCAAGCACGGTGGTGGAAGGATGATGATTTGGGCTTGTTTTGCAGCCACAGGACCTGGGCACCTTGTAAAGAAGAGTGGGCCAAAATTCCATCACAATGATATGACAGACTGATAAAATCACGCAGAAAACAATTACTTAAAGTTATTTCTTCTAAAGGTGGTTCCAAAAGCTTTTAAATGTGATTTTAGTTTTTCACAGATGGCTTCTCCATTTTGGTTTCATTTTTGTTAAATAAATAATGAAATGGTGTTGGTTTTTTATTATGTACTGATTTGTGAAACCTTAAAATCGAAAGAGGCTGTACTTTCTTTTTCACAGACTATGTCAATGACTACTGATATTGGTTGAAAAATATCCAGTAAGAGTTGAGCTCTATTTTCCATAATGGCTCTATGGGTCACACTACCTTCACCCTCTTCACGCAAAAATGTATCAAGGTGACAAGTACAGTTTTCCAAAACAAAACAAACAAACAAAAAAATCACTACATTTACATGAATCATTTTATCTGTTTTATTTTCTTGCAATGAGGATTTAGGTATACTGTATAATAGTTCATGACAATCACCTCTCTGTTTATTTATAAAAAGCCAAACTAAAAGGTTTATGGAATGACAAATACTGAATAAATGCAACAAAACAAAAAGCACACCTGTCTCTGTGTTCTAGAGAAAGAAAACCACTAAATAAGTAACAAGTAACAAGATAAATCAGAAATCCTGATCCCATAAAAGTAATACAAATATATACATTTAAAAAAAAAAACAACACTCATAACAGCCAGGCTTAGATAATATTATACCATAAAAATAAGTAAAACATTAAGAAAAATAATTGAAAAGAAGTCAGAGATGGATTGGTTATGAAAATGAGGATTATTTTTCAACAAATGAATTAGTCAAGTGGTCATTCAGCTGATGTCTGACAGCACCAAGGTTATTAGGGTTAAATAAAACTAAACTAAAAGCTGAAACTAGATGTGAAAAATGTAACTTGAATTTTTAAAAAACTGAAATTAAAATAAAAACTAGACTATTGAACAAGGCAAAAACTAACTGAAACAATATTGTGGGCTTATAAAACCAACTTAAATAAAAATAAATAAATAAAATAAAAATTAATCATGAAATGTCCTTAGTTTTATTATCACAACTTGCCTGATGTGACTTTGATGAGCATGGTTATTGAGGCTTTAGTCCACAAAACTGAGTCAGCTGCTTTCAAAAAGTTCTGTGAACTTAACTGATTTTACTAAATCTTGCCTCTGACATATGCCCTCTATACAATAATCATTAAAAAGACTAAAACTAACACTGAAACTAATAAAAACTAAACTGAAACTAAACTGAATAAAAAAGAAAAGTCAAAATGAAATAAAAACTATCTAGAATATACAAAACTTAAATGTGTAAATTAAACAGGTACACTTCACTGCTTCAGACAGTGTGTTCAAATAAAAACATGCTGGGAAGAAGTGAGACTTTGCATTCAGGGCATAATTTCTACACAAATACCCTCTGACCCTAAGCTTTTTATATCAGGTTTGTATTCAGCTAATTATAATAACTCACGGAATCAAAGGAGTTTTTTAGAAATATGTTTATTATTGGCAAGAAGAGTTATTGCTGTAACATGGAAAAGGACTAATGGGCTGAACTATAAAAAGCCTTTTGTGATTTCTAAATGGTGCTCTAAAATGTCTTAAGCGTCTGTGCATGATAAATAATATGGTTAAAAGGAGAATTGCCAATTAAGATGATCTGCAGTTGACCCCTTTTTTTTTTTTTTTTTTTTTTTTTTTTTTTTTTTTTTTTTTTTTTTTTTTTTTTTTTTTTTTTTTTTTTTTTTTTTTTTTTCT
>VUQS01004791.1:20546-35464 GCA_015108495.1 Heterochromis multidens
TTTTATTTATTTTTTTTGTTTTTTTTGTTTTTGGTTTTTTTTTTTTTTTTTTTTTTTTTTTTTTTTTGTTGTTTTTGTGTGTTTTGTTGTTTGTCATTGTCTTTTCTTCTTGTTTTCTTTGTACAGATGTATAATGCTGTATTGGGCATTAATTCAATAAAGATATTGTTGGGAAAAAAAAACTCTGGACAGCACAACATAAAACACAAAAGAGACTGATCTCAAGTCAACTGTTTATACTGAAGCAATGTTGTTTCCAGCCAGAAATCATCTCACATATGCACAGACACACACACTGCTGCTCACTCTGACATGTGCAGGGTTACATCACTACCTACAGCATCATGGGTGAGTGGAGAAGGGAGGCAGACGTAAGAGCATCTCTGCTGAATAATTGCTTGATGACATGAGTGTTAGTTTTGGTGCATAAACTCAGATTTCTCCCTGCTATAGCTACCAAAAACATTTGGAATTAACAAATACACTCGACAGTATGTCGTTGATACATATTACATTTTGTCTGCTTTGCTTCTGTTTGTCAGGACTGCTGAACAGTAGTGACTGAAATAAATTGAAAAATCATCAATGAAAGCTTAAAGAATTTACACAAAGAGGAGTTGAACTGTGCAGGAGGTACTTATTTTGGGTGCATATTTGAACAACAATAGTGCTCACAGTTATAATTATGTAACTCCAAAATGACTAACATTTATCATATAAATAAGGTAAAATTCTATTTTAACCCTTAAAATGACTAACAAAAAATATTTCATAAAAACTAAATAAAATAATATATACAACCTATTAAAATATAATACATTATGTAGTGAAATCTTTTTAGACATTTAAATTTTTTAATTTATTAAATTATTAAAGATCTCTCTTTCTCTCAGAGACAACTGAAACCAGGTGCACCTTAGGTAAATGTAATTATTTCCAAAGCTCAACATTTCTTCGTGGTAGAATAACATGTTAAATGGACAATTTAAACCTGTTGATGAATGATTAGCAGAGTTATTATAGGTTCATGTTTTTTATTCGTTTTATTTCATTTTAATTATTTTTTCAATTTAGTTTTCATTTGTTAGGTTTAGATATGGTTCACTTGTTTCTGTTTAGTCTTTATTATTTGAAAAAGTTTTGTTTCAGTTTAGTTTTAGGTTTTTAATTATTATAATGTTGGTCGTATTTTTCAGGGGCAAGATTTAAGAAGTCTAGAATAGGTGTTACAATACAAACATAGCACTTCATGTCATGCAGATATCCCAGTCTCAATAAATATTTGCAGCAACTTGTTGTCTGGTTGGTTAACACATTTAACCACACTGACAAAGATTAAAACAAAGGAAATTTCCTGTTTATATTTTTATTTCAATTTAAGTTGGTTTCATAAGCACACAATATTGTTTCAGTTAGTTGTCGTCTTTTTCAATAGTCTAGTTTTTATTTTTATTTCCGTTAAAGTGTTTTTTCACATCTAGTTTTACTGTTTACCTTAGTTTTATTTAACTATAAAACCTTGAGTGAGGAATTAACGTACAATTAGTAAATGCATCATGTTTAGCTTAGAATTACAACAACAACTGTACACCCTTAACATAACAAAGGCAGTATGATAAGAGGGGCACCTCAATTCAACTTTATCTATAGTTAATTTTCTGTAATATATTAGGATATTTATATATTGAGATATTGTATTATTAGAGCTATTTGTAATATTTTGTAATTTGTAATATATTGTATTATTTAATATTGGTATTTTAACTTGTTAATTACTTTCTTACTGTCCTGGAGCAACCACATAATTTCCTCAGGGGTTAATAAAGTATTCTGATTCTGATTCTGACACTGTATTTTGTGTTCACTAAATACAGTGTTCATGTAAATGTTAAAATATTTAGTGAACACAAGTGGCTTTTTTAAATCCTTCATGTTGATAAGCATAATTGGTTTGCATTCCAGTACTTGTGAACCTCCCTATTAAAGTTAGGCTACTGCATTACGCTGTTTGATTTTTACAACCTTAGCATTTCCCGTATTCATTTCAAATTAAAAGCTTTCTAAAGCTTCATTAAAAAGAAACATTTTATTTCTTTCTCAATGTGATGCGAAACTCAAACTTATTTTTGATTTTGAAGAAATATGGTACTTGAGATGATTTATGGCTTTGACCTTTGACAGCTGGTTACTAATTCTAACACATCAGAGAATAAATGAGAGAAAGAGTGGGAGAGAGGACAGACAGAGATGGAGTTGAAGCAGGGGTGATAGATGACTTTAATCATGCCAGTCTAATATTTTATTTTATGCTCAGTTTAAGTTGACTAAAGTATATAAACTTGCCACTGTGGTAACAGTGCCTTAGAAACAACCCATAACTTGCTTGCCATCAGTACACACTGGTACAACTTTGATTATATACGTAATCATGCATGTTACATTGATATTTACTGTTCATACAATTCATAAATTTATGGATTTTTTCATAGTAATGAAAAAAAGTGTATTTTTTTCTGCTTACACCTACATGACAGTATGTTAATTATCCATGAATTAATCAGGTAAAAAATGGTAAAGAAAGGGAGTTGTATTTAAATTCATTCAGTCTCTGAGGTAGTATTTCTCTGTAAAACAGCAGGAGAGTACAGCTGCAGTACTGAGAAGTGTGTCTATGAAAAAATGCTGGGCCAATGAATGATTTAATTACTATCAAACATAAACATGTTTATGTTCAGTCTCCTTTTCCTGCTCTAATATCCTGTGCATTTCTTTTGTAGTCAGGAGACTGACCATCTGGAGCCCACAGGCAGCTTGAGTAAGAGCAGTGACACATAGTGGAGATGAACGTACATTAGGTGAGCAAGAGCCATACAGTAAATGATCCTCCGCACGTGGAGTGCAACTAGAGGAGTGCCACTTAGTATGAAATGATAAAAACAGGAAGTTACAGCTGAAGTACAAGTAGGAGAGACGAAGAGGCAAAGAGGGATGAAATACAGGGAGAGAGACGGGCTGCAGTATTTCATGGGTGGCTGATTAAATACGATGACTGGGACTGGCCCAATCACATGCAGTCAGTGCGGGAATCTTGATGTGAATACGTAATAAAAACCCTGCAGGCTACAGATGCTGAACTGATGTGCAAATCCTTCCACGGGGTCGTGGAGACACAAAGCAGAACACAAGCATGTGACATTGAGCTCTTTCCTCATCCTGAAACTGTACAATACCAAGAGCAAAGAGTCGGAAATGGATTAAAGAGTATGTTTGCTGCTCTAATGTCTAATTTAATCATTAAAGGAATGCCTGTTCAGAACAAACACATCCACTGTGTCTTCTTGATATTATTTGCCATTTCACGCATCGAACAACCAGCCACAAAGAAGCTATGCTTAGATGCTGATGCATCTGTTTTTTTTAAACTGGCTATAAATGCCATCAACCTGCCAGGGACTACAGATTAAAATTAGCTTCTAGGGCTAAATCTGGCATATTTACATGATGCACCAAAGTGACCATGTATATTGTCCCTTTTAAATAAAATAAGCATAAACATACATAGGCAGGTGTCATCTGCATCTGACAACGGTCACTATGGATCAGAACCAGATGCTTTTTACACACAAATACAGTGTCTAACATCTGCTGTAGTTATTGTTGGGAAATGGGTGCCATCATCATCACATTCACACTTATGGGCAATTTAGAATCAACAATTAGCCTAATCCCACTAACTGTGGGAAGAAGCCAGAGTATCTGGAGAGAACATGCAAACTCCACACAGAAAGAGCCCGACCAGATGGTGGATTCGAACCCAGGACCTTCTTGCTGTGAAGCAACAGTGATAACCCCCATGCCACCAGTGCTGTCAACTTGGAGATATAATAAGTAAGTGTAAATAATTATTTTTGATGTTTAGCTCCACTCACTCCTATTCATTGATAACTATCACCTGAGCACCCTGTAGGTGAACTGCAGACATTTTTGGAACAATGCGATTAAAATGAAGTGAACAGGCTCTCTTTAGATCAGCTCTGATGCGACTACATTACTGCATATTGCTGCGTTCTTTTTACCATATCAAATGGAATGCAACACAAGATAACGTTAGCGGTTCTGACCTGCTCAACATAAAACTAGAGAAAGTTTACATTTGAAAATACATTTGGCAATGCTACTACAAATATTTTGGGACATGTAGTTTTCACCTCAGTTTTGTCACCATTAAGCCTATACACAACATTTCTTGATGCATGCTCAATAATCCAGGTAAAAGAATCCCAAAAAGCTGAATCTGTTAATCTGGACGTAGCGTTTTTTAGTGGGAGAAACGTTTCGTCACCTCTGGTGACTTCTTCAGTCTCAGCTGACTGCAGGCTTCCCCAACCTTATAAACAGTACACACAACATTCTTGCTTTTTAATTTAAAAAAAAAAAAGCTTAAAAAATAAAGTTAGCTATAGAAAATATTCTCAACTGACTAAATAGCTGCAGCTAATAACATCTGTTAGCAACAGTCACCATGTCAGGGGCCACAGTCAACGGCTCAAAACGAGAAGCTGCTTTGGTTTGAAACAGCTTGAACTGGTTGGAATGTCTATGGCAATTCCACCATTACACCTGTAAACTCTTCATTCAATGTGCACCAACACAAAGTAACATAGCAAGTGTAGTAACTATGAGGGAGGCAGGGCTCAGCTAACAGCCAGCGCTGACAAAAGAGAAGAGAATAAGAGCAAGGGATAGAATATAAATTGTAAAAACATCATGGTGACCTCAGTCACAGCAGTGCGTAGCCACAGGTGATAAACATCATCCCACATATTTCTCATTTAAGCCCTCTGCTCACCTGCGTCTCCAGTGTCCTATTCTCAAGAGTCAACTGCTCCAGTGAAACGGCCGTCCTCTCTGACTTCTCAGTGGCCTGGAAAATACAATGCAGCCATTTTTAGTTTTGCACAGCATGGTATGTATGCTATAGTACACAAACAAACCCACTGTTGTACAACAAGCCTTTTTTCCCCTCCTGATGTATAAAAAAAATTGACACAGAAAGTTTTTCAATGTCTAATTACTTTAGGTTAAAAAGGCTACCAGGTAGAGTGCACCTCACACACTGTGGCAGATTTAGTCATTGTAGAGGTAATGCGCAAACAAACCACTCTCCAAAAATAAGGCCTGAGTCAAACAGTCATATTAGCAATCAAAAACAATATCCTATTAATAGAACAGAGAGATCGGAGCTCATTAAGGATGTTGGCTAAAAAAGGAAAGTCAGCCTCAAGATTCTTGTGCTGTTTCACCCTTACATTAATCTCTAATGGGTTTCATGAAGCAAGAACAGAAGTATGAAAGCTATGGCTTTAGGGAAAAAGGAACCGCAAACTGTCCTTTCTACTTTTAGAAACAAAAGCAGTAGAAATAAAAGACTACATGAATTCACTATTTTCAGCAGGTTTTCATGAGCAGGAAATAAAAAAAGAGTTCACTCTTTCCATTTCTCACTCTCCATTTGTGCATTTTCTACCTGGAATGTAAAAGCATAAGTATTCAAGGAGCTGACCCAGAGTGTTCTGTAGTGGGAATTGTTGTAGGAAATGTTTCCCAACCTGGGTGCCTACCTGAGTTATTGTGAAATTTTTATTGCCTGCATGAAACCAGGTTTTTTATTTTTTTATTTTTTTATTTTTTTTTTCTCAAATCTTTTCTTTTTTATTTGAAAATCCTAAATAGTTTCATATGTTCAGCCTAAAAATTGTCTAGAAACCATTAAAATAAAATAATTATTCCTTGATTGATGTGCTCAGAAACCAAAGAAATATGAAACCTGTGCATTAGTGCTCTTGAATTAAAGGTACAGTAATTAATTTTTTGAGGTTATTTAATAGAAAAAAGAATATTGTATTCACAAATATACATTCATTAGTGTGTAATTACATCTTCGAAACTGATGCATTCTCATAAACTTAAAATTAATCCATTAAAAATACACTGCAGTGGGTCCCTGTTTGTGGAAGCCGCCATGTTGCACCATCTTGAATACTGTCACCCAGATGGACATCGCCATTCCACCTAATCGCTTTTTATATATGTGGCTAGAGATCGGCCACATACGTAGCACGCCTTATAAGTTACTTTTAATTTAAGGATCACAAATAGCTCTTTAAAACTATATATGACCATTAAACATTAATACATGTATATTTTTATCTCTTTTTCATCATGTCTCTCTGCTCCCTCATTTCCACCTCTTCCTCCTCACCTCAAACCTCATCTCCTGAACTGAAGTCAGGGCTCTAACACACAAAAACATGCATAAGCACGTTTATTTATTCCAGATATTGTCGCAATTACTTATTGTCAGCAGATTAGACATGCGGCCCTGCCGTCTCCAGAGAGCTGACAACAATTTGGCTAAACAAACAACAACAGCTGGTTATAAGCTCACATTATGCCGGTAAATGTTAGGCTCAGGTGTCCTAAAAATCACACTTTCCTTCCGATAAACAGTTTGATTACATTCTCACATCGTATGAAAGTTTATTCGCTAAGTGTCCAAGTCCAACAATGTTAGATCCACTTCAAAGAAAGTTTCACTAACGCTGGCTAACAGCATCTAACATTGTATGGTGTTAGGACAAATGTAATTGCATTGTGAGTATATGCTTTATATGAAAGATTTTTACTGTCAAATGAACACTTGGTATAAAAATACAATATACAGTCTAAATGGTCACAAGGTATATCTGATGGGTAGTGAGATGATAAAGAAAAAAATAAATAAATAAAAATTGCGCAACACTGAACTGTCATTTTTTTTGTGTGATGCCAAAAAACATTATGCTTTATTTAAACTCTTCTATATTGTAAATGTAGCACAGTAAAAAACTAAAATAAAATATGAATGAAAATGAAAAGATTAAGTAATGTACATGTACATCAAACTTGCACGTGCATATCTGTATTTTTTTTACATTTACATTCCACTACTGGCTGCATGTGTCTACCTACCTGTGTCAGCTGTGCTGTCAGCTCTTTTTCTCTGGACTGACTCTCCTCTTTCAGGGTGTGGTAGTCTTTCTTTGAATGCTCCACACACTGCTCCAGTTCTACCAGAAAAGAGAACATTAGCTATAACAAATCACAGACATTGAAATGAAAATAAAGGTAGTAGAATTACAGCAGATATGTTTACCTTGCATGGTCTTTGCTGCCTTCTTGTTCTCCTCCTCAGTTGTCTCAAGCTTTTCTCTCTGAAATGGAGAGGCATCAGCTTGACCACGAGCTAATCACTCACACAGCGGCATTCTTGTACCTTGAGCTAACCAGGGAATAATGACTGGCTCCAGAAAGCACGCAAGGTTTTTGGATGAAATTCTTCTCTTAATGATACTCACAAACAAAAGCACAGAGTGATTAAGTAAGACAAACCCTACAGTTACAGAAAAGACCCTCAAAAACATTAGCTTCATTAGCAAAATGTGCTGAAAATTTTAAGCCCAACTCATGGTTTCACTTTTCTGTCAGTGATAATAGCAATATGACTGTTCTGACTTTGTAACATTACTGTGACAACTGAGATGAAATAATTACTATCATTTCTTCTCTAATAATTTTTGTGATGGAGTCATGTTTCTTAAGCAAAAATGCCCAAATATCCACCTCCATCAAATTTTAATACTCAAAGTAATTCAATACAGCTACAGCAAGACTGACTTTTTTTAATTATACAGCACAATTATTTCCATGTGTTCTTCATAGATGGAAGTGTCTGCTTCGTATGCTCCGGATTAAATTTAATAAATTTTTTTCTTTCTTTGAATTTTTAGAGATATTTCCCAATAGGTTTGCCAGTTTCTTTTATGATATATACATACATATGAGCTGTGACAATATAATATTCACTTGACAAAACAGTCACAACCTGTCCATCCTATGTACCAGATGATCACCTTTTAAATGTCTATACCAAAATTTCCTCAAGCTATTCTGATGAAGACATGCTTTATGTCAAAGCAGTAGCTGCTCAAAGTTAAAAGTTAAAGTTTAGGAGTTAAAAACTCCTAAAAGCTCTCCATATCCTGACACCATCATTTTCTATTCAAATGCAAAAATTATGAGTTGAATCTGGTCAACAGCATGAGAAGGTCCATTTTTTGTTTTAGGCAAACATCTGTGGTCTTCTCATTGATTATCAGTAAGCAAATTGACTCAGCTGCCACACTAGTGTTTGTTGAATTTATACAGTAAGCCAAAAGCAGTTGAAGAATATTTTAATAACTAAAAGCAGTTATCAAAAAATAATGGACCAAATGATTAGCTAAATAAAAATGGTTTATCTAAATATATAAATCTGTTAAGTAGCTAATTTAACTATTATATTGTTTTAATAGGTAATGCTAGTTAAAATGAATGTATACTCATTTACATAAGAACTACCTACTTTAGGTAACATAACAGTTAAAATAATCACAATAATTACATCAACAATTATTAAATTCATAATTAAATTTTTATAAATTAATTTTTAATGCTAACCATACTATATAAATGTTTGTAATAGAAAAAATAAAAAAAATAAATTGCTAAATTGATTTGTAAAACCAGCAATCTTTATATGTAATAGGAAAAAGAATTGTAATAATTTTGTATTTCCCCAATTAGTTTTTAATTTCTATTTAATTTTGACCTTTTTTTAAAAAACTTTTTATTCATAATTTTTCCACATTATAAAAAAAATACAAAACAGAAAAAACAAGGACAATTTTTCTGAAGCTAATGCTTTGTAATGGCTTTTTTGCTTGCTGCCAGCAAGACCTCCAGAATGGAAAATGTCAGCGCTGCTTAGTCCATCGGGGATATAGCCAAGATAAAGAAATGTGAAAGTTCTACAAACATTAAAGCCCAAGACTTTAGAAATAATTGTTGTTACTTCCTTCCAAAAAGGTTGGATAAAGGTGCCAGTCCAAAATATATGGGCATGATCAACATAGCCAGTTGAGTGACAGTTTATTTGAATTCTGTTTAGGGGTGACAAGAAAACCAAATCAAATGTTTTCAACAGAAGTCTCTCCAAGTCCAGAAATTGGTGGAGGACAATTATGTCAAGCAGATTGCCACACATCTTCAGATATTTCAATGCCTAGTTCTTTCTCCCATCATTGTTTCACATAGTTTGCAGTGTCCTTGTTCTGTGACGTGATGCTATAGTACAGTTTGCTTAGATTTATTAAGCCCATATGTCTGACACAAGTTTCTAAAATCACTGAGCTTCCATCTTTTAACAATCTTACATATAGAGGTAACAGAATAATATGTCCACTGCCTAAATCTAGGATCTTGCATCGCTAGTTCAAAGTCTCATATGCAAAGGATCATATGCTGGTCATCTAAGCAATTTAACTTCACATTGGAGTTGGAAATGTTTAATTACATCTCCCCATATCTTTAATGAAAGGCTGACCCATTGGCTAGATGTCTTGATCATTTCCTTATCTCTGTCAATGCAGCCAAGCACTGATTGGATTGGTTTGTCCAGTAGAGAACACTCAGTATTCTTCCATTTGGCCTCAAAGCCTTGCCCCTGATCTAATTCTGCCAAAGTCCAGAGGAAGCAAGGCCCACTTTGCAAGGTCATCAAATATTATCTTATTAATAAAAGTGTAATTAATAGCATACAATTTTGACAGGTCTTTAGTTAAATTTACACCTAAATATATGATGTGGGATGAATACCAATTGAAACTGCACTTAGAAATAATTTCCTATGTGGGGGGATAGCTGAATGTCATGGCCTGAGTTTTATGTATATAAAGGACATACCCTGAATACATCCAATATGTTTCCAAAATTTTCATTAGGCAAGGCAGGCCTGAGCCTGGGTCTATTATCGCAACCAGCACATCATCCACATACAAGCTTACTTTGTACTCCTCCCCTCCTATGGAAATACCCTATAAAGTTGTCTCCTGATGTATTTCTTGAGCCAGGGGTTAGATGAATAACTTAAAAACAAGGACTAGATGCAATGTATAAACTTTTCTCTAAAACCAAATCTGTTCATTACAAGATCAAGAAAATTCAGCCAACTGAATCAAAAGCTTTTTTAGCATGCAAACTGTGCACAATAGCACTTACTTTTTCTTTTTTAATTTGTTCAACAATGTGTAAGGTTTTCCTTATGTTGCCTTGAGTCTGAGTCTGTTTTTTATGAATCCAGTTAATCAAATCGGTTAATGAGGGCATTACCGTGTACATTCTTTTTGCTAAAATGGAGGCGTATAATTTATAATCTGTATTTGGAACACTGACAGCTCTATATGCTTTACATTCCATTCTGACCTTTCCATCGTTGGTTATAAAAGATATAAAGGCTTTCCTCCAAGAGGGGGGGATAGAGCCCTGTTGTAGAATGCAATTAAACCAGGTTTCTAGCAAAGAGAGCAGGTGTTTTCTTATAGATTTATACCATTCTGGGGGTGGACCCATCTGTGCCAGGTCACTTATTTGCATTCAACCCTGAAATAGCCTTGTCTATTTCCTCCCTTGATCCTGGTGAAATAACTGTCATTTTTACTAAGTGAGGGAAGGTCTAAAGAATAAAAAACTTTTTAAAAAAATCAATAATCGTGTGTCCACTAGTTTGGGATAATTGAGTATACAAGGATTTATAATATTTTTCAAATGATTTTTGTATTCCATCCAGACCACAAGTAGTTTCATGTGTGACTGTGTCTCTAAACTTTTCTGCTGTTTCCTCAATCTAACAGTTTTCTTGCTTTGGGGCCTGCTTCATAATATCTTTGCTTCATAAATCTTATATTTTTCTCCACCTCCTCACTCATCATTTTGTCTGCTTCTTGTTTAGTGTTTCTGATTTGAATAATGACAGTGATTTTATTGGTAATATGCTCTCTCATTTTTTTTCTTTACATTTTTTCAAGTCATTTTGACTTTTTGTTTTAAATTCTGTTTAGTTTTTATTGTTTGAAAATATTTCACTTTAGTTGAGTTTTGTTAGTTTTAGGTTTCTTGATTATTATAATATGTAGGGTATTTGTCAGGGGCAAAACTGAAGAATTTCAGAAAAGCTTTTACAATGTAAACACTTAGTTTTTATTTCAGCCAACAAAATGTTTTTTTGCACCTAATTTTAGTTTTTTATTTTACGAAACTATACGAGACTTAACCTTAATAGGAAAATTGTTAAAATGTTAGGCAGTAACATGAGGGTAAACTACAACAAATGACCAACTAATCAAAAAACCACCTTTTTAATTTTATATTTAAAATTAACTGACTTTTAGTTAAAAACAGATTAAGATAAATTGTGACTAACTGGCTTAATGTGAAGTTTACTAAAATTACTGTTTAAATTAAATGATGTAAATAATAATTTTCTACTATTGTTTTTAATCTGTTTATATTTATATGCTTTATGTATATACTTTATACTATACTTTATTTATACTTCATTTTATATGCTTTAAAAGTTCAAAATAAGTTAGATATAAATAAATGAGCCCAATGAATGAATCATAACAAGGTGAGTTTGCATAACGGAGAGCTATGTTCATTTAGATGTATCATCTGAACAGCCATTATTATTAACAGAAAGGTAAAGCCAGCAAGGTCAAAGAGGTGCTGTCTTTTTTCTGAACATAACACACTCTCTCTATTGTATTTATTTATGTCCAGACTCTCTTTCCTTCTTACCAGGCTGGTTAGCTGTTGTTCCAAAGACGTCTTATACTGCTGCACAGACTGAAGCTCTTTCTGTTTGCTCTCCAGGTCGACACTCAGCTCACTGATCTGTTGGGAACACACAGTATAGACCATAAAGCATACACATGTATAGCTGAGTAGAGCCATATATTATGTATCATCACAGTAACTTCAACAGACCACACGTAGAGTATCACATCTGACTATATACAATGGTGGGTAGAATAAAGACTGTTACACCAGTTCTTCTGATTTTACCATCATGCAATAAATTTGATAATAATGATGAGAAACTATGAATAAAACATTTAACAAGCAAATTATGTTTTGTATGAAGCTGTGGCACAGGCATGACTGAACAAAACACCACTGCTGAGAATTCTCTGGTGGTTTCCACAAACCTTTTTCTCCTGAGACTGAACCTGTGCCTTGAGGCTGCTGATTTGTTGCTGTGACAGAGACACAGCATCCTCCTTCTGCTGGGATGCCCGGAGCCGGAGCTGGAGATCTGCCACCTCCCTCTCCAGCTCCATGATTCTGGAGCGCTCAGACACCGTGGCCACCTGCAGCACAAAGCGGAGGTATGAGGAGGTATGAAGGCAAAGAGGAGACGGGAGGCCTGAGAGAGGACATTAGTAGTGGCTGCTCATATGTAATAAATTGCTTGTCTTGTCTGACCTGCAAAGACATTTACTTTACGGTCACATAGCAAAGAGAAAAGCAGTATTTGAAAAGCCTGAACCAGTCAATTTGCGAGTTTGGGGTTTTTTCTTTGAAAATTACTGACAGTATAAGATGAATCAATCACTGCAGATTATTTTGCTGTCAATCAAACTGTCTCCAATTTAAAAAATTTAAAACAAAATTTACTAATTTTATTACTTCATTTGCCTCTTTCATACTTACCAGTTAATTAAGGAGCCTACAGTTATCTACTTGTATCAGAAATCTGTGAAATCCAATGTCATGGTAACATATGACAATTTTTAAAAATCCAATGATGGAAAGCTTTTGAAACATTCTATCTAAAAATTAAACAATTTTTATTGCCTAGAATTAAATGAGTCTGATACCACTCCCATGTCTGTTTATTTAATATGAAGGTAAACCCAGCAGTCAGTTAGCTTATCTTAGCATAAAGACTGGAAACAGTGATGGGTCGGCCACAGTCAAACAGCCAAAAGCTGTGCATTATGGGCAGAAATTGTGTCTTATACTGTATCCCAAAAAGTTGAATCTGTTCATCTGGACGTGGCGTCTTTTAGTGGGAGAAACGTTTATTGAGTTTATTAAGCATGCATCAAGAAGTCTTATACTGTAGTTTTTATGACTGTTTCTGCAACTGCATCATCTTGTGAAATAGGGTGTAAAATCTTGTGAAATATTCACGATTAATAAAAACGATATGCAGCTTTGAAGGGAACCACAGAATTTTCTTCCTGTTACGGACACTACAGAATGGTTGTTAGAATTACCAGCTGTGACAGTTTACTCCTGTAAACTGCTTTTCTTTTGGCAAATTTCTTTATTTTCATGCATGGATAAATGTTAAGTAACACAGGAACAATTTGGATATTATCTTGGGACAATGGAAAATATAGTCATGTTGCACATCAAATGCATACTATTTTATTGGCCTTAGTAAGTAAAATTTTATTGAATATCAATTTATTTGCACTTTTAAAATAATGTGTTTTTAAATCTGACATATAATTGAGTAAAACATATCACAATGTTTCTCAATTATGCACATTGTGTTGCACATACATACAGCCTGCAACATGCTGCACAAAACTCACCCCATAAGCCTGTAATTTATCATTATGCCTGCAAAAATATCATATGTAACAATATAACAAAAAATCTGAATGCTCAAAAAACAAAAAATTTAGTGTGAATTTGGGAAAAATAACTGCAGATTGGGCAAAAATCCCTTGCTTGCCACACTTAAGTCTGCAAAAGATAGAGAAAAATCAGTACTGACTTTTTGTTATGTTTTTTGGACATAAAAACTGAAAAAGCAATAAACATGTAGCATTTAAAAACTGGTATTAGAGGAAATGCAAATGTTAGATCATAATTTAAAGGGTATTTGCATTGATATATTAAATAAATAACAATTTATATTCAATGATTACAACGAAAACCTGTGTGAACTTCTTCACTATGACCAACTTCATATTATGAACACCAACTCATACAAAATTATATTATTTACTCTAAAGTAATATTATGTTACATAGGTAAACCCAGTTTTGACTGTGAGTAGGCTGACCAGAGTAGGTAATAGGTAGCCTGGTTCGGTCCAAAAAATAACAAAATGCACCAACCAGCAGAAATGAAAACACATCCAATTATTTGAATCTTTGTGTTATTTGACTGCTTCCAGTCTTTATGCTAAGCTAAACTAACTAACTGCTGTATATAGCATTATACAGTACAGTGCAAAATTCTTGAGCCTCCTTTATTTCTATATATCTCGCTTCCAAGAAACTAGACTTTCTTTTGATTTTTTAAAGGGGTCTTAAACAATATTTCTCCAGGCTTTCTGGAGGTCTTTCAAAGTTTTTCTTTGGACACTGGCTGCTTTTTCACTCATTCTCAGTCCAATTCTTGTACCTGACCATTGTCAGATGAAATTACCAGCAACCTGCCTCAAAAACACATTATTTGTTCCCATTTCTTAGTTGAATCTATAAAAAAAAAAATGCCAAAGATGACAGTTTGATAAAATAGTATTATTGAAACAACAAGGTAATTTCCAAAAAGCTATTAGCTAAAAACTTAGCATATGGCATATACAGTGGGGCAAAAAAGTATTTAGTCAGCCACCAATTGTGCAAGTTCTCCCACTTAAAAAGATGAGAGAGGCCTGTAATTTTCATCATAGGTATACCTCAACTATGAGAGACAAAATGAGAAAAAAAAAATCCAGAAAATCACATTGTCTGATTTTTAAAGAATTTATTTGCAAATTATGGTGGAAAATAAGTATTTGGTCAATAACAAAAGTTCATCTCAATACTTTGTTATATACCCTTTGTTGGCAATGACAGAGGTCCTTACGTTTTCTGTAAGTCTTCACAAGGTTTTCACACACTGTTGCTGGTATTTTGGCCCATTCCTCCATGCAGATCTCCTCTAGAGCAGTGATGTTTTGGGGCTGTCGCTGGGCAACACGGACTTTCAACTCC
>VUQS01004793.1:1980-12970 GCA_015108495.1 Heterochromis multidens
ATCAGACAGAAAAACATTTGAATCCATCTGAATTCATCCATTGTGCTTCTCTGTCTCACTTCTTTCTTGTTCTCCATCTCCACCGTCACAGTCTCTGAACTGACGACTCTTTAAATGTGTTTCCTTGGAACAGTGAAATGTCATTTGCTCAACACAATTTCAGCAATTTCCAGTTCTCTTTTTTCCCGATGTTAACATTTCATAGGTGGAGTATATCAGCTTTGCACATCTCTGAAATGCATGAAGACATTTTTTATAAACTATATTAAGACTCGGCAGGAGCACATTGTGCCCATTCTCACAGTGCATTTGTAACAGTGACATGTTTGACACTGAAAAGAAAAAGATCACTGAGGAAGTTGAATGTATGAAGATTGTTTGTTAAAATAAATATTTGCATTAATGCAGCTCCTCTTTCTTTTGATGAGTTTGAAAACAGACAGCACATAAGAACAGGCAACAAAGCTGGGCTCTTGTATGAGAGGGAGTAACTGCCATGTATTACCAGTAATGTGCAACCAATGAACTGAAAACAGCAGTAACCAATTTTATGGGGTTATTTTTTCTCTGTGTTATTGAGCTGCCGCACATCATCTTTGTGGTTAATAATATGTGAAATGCATTTGATAAATGATTCATTAGTATACAAAATTTTCTTCTAAAAAGCTTTTTGTTTTTTCCAAGACCAGGGATCTCATTCAGTGGAGAACTCCCACTCTCTGGACTTCCATGGGCTTTCATGGGGGACGCTGGCCATAAAATGTAAATTTCCTGCAGTAAAAGGTAATTATATTTTGATAGAAGGGGTTAAGATAATCAATATAGTTCGCTTTTTAGATATTTTTTGCGTTTTAATTGTAGTAAAATGGCTTTCTGTACATTTCTGGGTGTTACAGCACTATGATGCACTTTACGGCATCCGCCATTTTGGTTTCAGGCATGAAGCCTAGCTTCAGAAAATTTATAGCAGCAGCAGCCTCTTGATAGGAGCTACCTTCGGGCACCACAATCAGCTTCGTTTTATTAGATAAGTGTAAGTTTCTTTTGCGGTTTAAGTAAACTTTTGGCGTGTTATTGTTTAGAAACGGGTACCAACAATGCAGTGTGTTCTGTCGTAAATACTTAACGGACCAATAAGCAGAGATTAGCAGAATGCTAGTTTTCTGGGCAGTTCCCGCTTCCCTGTAAGAAAAACTAAAGGCGATGCTGTTACGTTTAATTTCGGACATATTTTATACATACTGTACTTTCGAAAACTAATCTAAAATGTGTGTGTGGGTCATTTTCTAGAATTACATGAATATTTTAGCTCTTTAGCGCTTCGCTCCTATTCGTTGAGAACTATCTGACCATCGCCCCCTGCTGCCTCGGCGGCCTCGTTGTACCAGTTTATTGCATTACAGGATTAATAGGATGTGGAGCGTCTCTCCTACATCGGCAAAACCTTGAGAGCAACATCTTCCTTCATTTCCTGGAAGGAGGAGCCACACACGAAGGAGCAACCTGCCGGCTACAGAGGGCTGCTAACGGGCCAACGGCACCGTGTTTCCGACCCGTTAACTGGGAGTTAAGAGCCTGACCCGGATGCCTCTATGATCCAGCTAACCGTACAGCGAGATATACACAGTTCAGTTTGCACAAGGTAAGGCGTTTGGGAGCACTAAATTAGCTAGCATGAGGTTAGCTAACCCTGGGTATGTGTCACGGTCACGTACACCAAACCCCATTCAAAAAATCTGTCAGTTTAAGGTTCTCCTTAGCCAGTTCACCTCACCTTGAAGCTGATGTATAAACGTGTTAGTTTGGCCCTTTTATTTAGCCATAAGGTATTACATTTCGGTGCCGACTGAGTAGTAATTTGTTCTTCAGTCGAAATAAATGCTGTTTTATATTAAATGAGTGTTTATTCAAAGCCGAATTTATGTTTTTGCTCGGACTGATGTCTTAAAAGCCTAGTGCAGGTTTTCCTATTTTTAAATGTAACCTTAATATCTTAAATTTCAAGTATTATGAATGGAGGCTGGTCCATCTGCGTCTCCACAGTGGCTGCTCCCAGCCCGATAGCCGCTTAATGTAAATATATATATTTTAGTGCAGTTATTAATGAAATTTTGCCTTAAATGAAATCTTTTTAGTGTTAAAATGTGTCTATAGAAGTGAGGTTAGCCGTTTGCCATCGCCACGGTGAGAATGACAGTTTTATTTATTTATTTAGTTGATTAAGAAAGCCAGAGAGACACAAATAATGGCATAATGAGGGGAAATAAAACAAGCCAACACGTAGTTATGAACGGCGGGGTGTAAAATAGAAAGTAGTTCTCCATGTGCTGGGAGATTAGCAAAAGGATTAGAGCTGCACAAGGACAAACAGACGACAATCACCGCCACTCCTTCCTTCATTACACCCTCATCTTTATCCCAAAACACCAACAGCCCCCTTTCACCCAGAGGAATCACGCTGGAGGTGTGGTGCTATTCAGGCTGTCTCACCTCTAAAATTACAACACATGCATCAGAGATTAGAATCTGCCAAAATCAAGCGCTTGATTTGCATTCAGTTTGTTTTGATTCAGGTCTGAGCTAATAACCCAATTAGGAAATAAGACCCTTTTCCCCCTGCACCTAACCTCCCAGGAAGGCCCTTCTTCCAGGGCCTACCTGTCGGGCAGTAATTAGTTTGGTAATTTTAGGTTTGACCTTCTCAAATGTGAGAATTTTCTGGATTTCTCCATCGCTGCAAATTAGATGTTTTTTGAGTTTTTCCACTGTTGACTTGGTAAGATTGAGTAATTTAAACACCTGGGTTGGATCCCTGTTTATGTGTCTCTGTAAATTAGAAATGTATGATAAATATATGTCTATATAAATATAAATATTGCCTACCAGTATTTTTTTTTTTGCCATTTTCAGCAGAATTAACATATGACATATTATCAGATTAATTATTTGTAAATGACAGAAGTATACAGATTTTCCTTGTGCTTACCCTCCCAGGAAGCCGTTTCTCCAGGGTCTTTCTGTCAGGCAATAATCAGGTATCAATTTTAGGTTTCAGCTTCTCATATATAAGGATTTTAATTAAATGAAAATAATTAATTAATTAAGGCAGCGCAGTGGTTAGCACTGTTGCCTCACAGCAAGAAGGTCCTGGGTTCAAATCCACCATCTTTCTGTGTGGAGTTTGCATTTTTCTCCCCGTGTCTGCGTGGGTTCTCCCCGGGTACTCCGGCTTCCTCCCACAGTCCAGAGACATGCAGTTAGTGGGGTTAGGTTAATTGGGGATTCTAAATTGGCCATAGATGTGAAGGTGAGTGTGAATGGTTGTCTGACTCTGTGTTAGCCCTGCGACAGACTGGCGGCCTGTCCAGTGTGTCCCAGCTGCCATAGGGTGAGAGGCTCCAGCCTGGATGGATGGATAATGAATTTATTTATTTATTTTTAATTTCCATCATTGCAAACTAGATATTTTTGGAATTTTTGGCTGTCTGTATGGTAAAAAAAAAAAAAGTAATTAAAGTACCTGGATTAGTTTCCTGTTCATTTAGGCTCTAAATTATGGACAGACCCTTCTACTCTGTATTCAGCATCACAGGAAGTCCTTTCTTCCATCATTTCTCTCTGAGGGAATAATCAGGTTATAATTTCAGGTTCCATCTTCTCAAATGTGAGGATTTTCTGGTTTTCTCCAGTGTTGTAAACTAGATATAAGACCTGGATTAGTTCTTGGCTCATTTATTCTGTTTATGTTTGAGTATTCTTGGTTTGAAATTTGATTAGAAGACCATATTTCTGATTTGACCGTTTAATCTTAGGGAAAACTGTTATATGCATCTTTAAATAATAGGCAAATAAACTTGTTCTTCCTGCACTTAACCTCTACTGCTTTGGTAAAAATATGTATTTCATGGCCCCAGATTTGATCCTTGCTTACTTATTCTCTTTATACTTGAAATATTTGAGTTTGTATGTGTTTTGATGAGAACAGCAAGCTCACTGTGAGCTTTGACAAATAAATCAGAAGCAAATTGCCTACCAGTAGTTTTTTTTTTTTTTGTCATTTTTAGCAGAATTAAAAAGCAATAAATGTATAAATTAGCAGCTCAATCACTGAGATAATTGTTAATTTAAACAGCATACCACACACTGATGTTAAATGCTTTGACATGCACAGTAAAGCTCCTGGTGGTGTTGGCTGTTATGCTGCTTCTGTGAGCTGTACAGCTGTTCTTTTTCCCCACAGTAGACGCTTAAATGCATTGGACCATATATAAAAGCAGCTTTACGTTTGCAGCAATAGTTGATGTTCAGGCTTGATTACCAACCAGGCAAATACCCAGAGGCTTTATGTGTTTACTGTATATCACTTAATTTGACTTATTTTATCCACTTTAATGGTTATCTTATGACCATGATCTTGAAGAGGAAGCCTCTGTCTAGTTTTAGCTTAAATACAGCTCACTCATTCTAAGGTAGTTTTTGTTGTTACTGTTGGTCAAGTACTGAACACACAGAAAACCTGGAGAAATGTTTAACATCCAGGAAACAATTATTTTAACAGTCAAAACTCCTGGCAGATGTTTTCTTCCATAATCAATTAAAGGTTCAGTATCATAATTCCCTTCTCTTCTCCTCCCTGTCCAGCAGGCAAAAACCAAAGATGTCGAATTCACTATAAAAAAAAAAAAAACAGTGTTCACATTTTGATGGTTAGCGACTTGTGATTGACACGTTACCCAATGAGCATATCCTGGATGTTGTTCCTCCTTTACTCTAGTAATGACCATAATTTACAAAATTAACTTAAATTTATTTCAGTATGACCTGAAACTACTGACTGAACCCAATAAATCATCAGGAAAGTGTTTGCTGAGGTCACAGAGTGGGGAAGCCACAGGCCGTTTTTCCATACACTTCCACGCAACCAGAATTTTTTTAGCAGCCAGATGAGCCTTTGGAAAGAAAGCAGGTTTAAAGGACTTCATTTTCATACATGAATGCTAAGGCCAGCGTTTATACGGTCTATAATGGTATCTAAGAATTCATGGAGCTGACATGTATATTAGTGGTCAGTATAGACCCAGAAACACATTTTTGGGACCCCATGGGAGATTAACCCAACGATGTCAGCGTTGCTCGACCAGTTCTTTTGGTACCAGTTCTGAGAGTGATGTCCTGCTGTGAGACTCAGTTCAGGGTTAAATAAGGTTGTTAAAAGTTTTGTTAATTTACTGTAATTTGGCTCATAAGAGTGGAAAAGAAATTGGTCAGAAATCTCAATGCCATGAAGCAAAATATAAAGTTTTTCACTCCATTCACTGTACCTGCATGATGCATGTGAATAAAACTCATAGAGTATTTAACAGCTCTGCTCAGCTCCCCATTTCCCCTGCTGTATTTTACATGCAGTGCAGATATTGCCACTTTAGAAGAATAACTGGGTGAACGTCTTTTGTCCAGTAAGTTGGCCATGACCGTGTATGTTTGGTGATTGTGTTGGTGATTTCAGTGCATCTTTGTGAGCTGAATGGATACGCTGATGAGCTGTACAGGCTCACTTTTAAGAACATCTGAGTTGATGTTGGAAGATTTACATTTACACTGGCGTTCATGCATTAATTATACTGCAGTTTGTGGTGTGTTTTTAGGCAGTTTAATAAGGTAGTTGTGTCGCTTTGTGACAAACACAACTGCGCAGCACTTTCTGCATACGACTTGTTCTTAGTTAACCTCTCTCGTCATAAATCCAACGTATTTCCAAGCGGTGGATGGTGATTTTTGTCTCATCCAGACTAGTCCAGGAAACCTCCGGGTGTGGAGTGCAGGGAACAGCTGTGCACATGCAGGCAGATGGTCAGACACTGATTTAGGGAGCACTTGATTTGCTTTTGGTTTGAGTTCTAGTAGTGGAGCATGCGTTTTATCGCTCGTGATTGAGATTAAAATTTGATTAATTGTGCAACCCTAATATTTATTTTAGAGTTTTTAGACACTGCAGATCATTTTTAGCCACTACATTAATGAGTTCATCAACCACACCTGCCTTCAAACTTTCTTTGTCACCCTCACTTGTAAAATTTTGTGAATGTTTCAGAGTTGTGGCCTTATTGGACCGACAGATTCTGTTGTCTGGATGTCTGTGGACAAATTTGTCACCACAGCAAAATACAGTCACAAGCCTTTACAGGGATGCATTTGAGATCAGATGAAGGCTGGGTTTGAAGATGAATGTAAAGAGGGCTGGAAGTGGCCTTTGCTTTGCAACCATTCCCACATCCCCTTTCATTTTTAACGTGTTTGTAATCACAATAGTGTTGCCTGTCAGTTGGTCAGCTAGTTGGTTGAAAGATTTTGACTCGGGCCAAAAACAGGGGCAGGAATGATAAGACACAACATTTGAAGCCTGAAGTAACTGCCTCCAAGTCTTTCACAATGACCTATAATACATTTGGGGACACTAGCTCTTTTGACTTTGTATGATTTTTTTCAGCCAATTCAAGGTGAAAGGATCTGCACATTTAAGTGCAGGCTTTAGGGACAAGCATTTAGCATGCTTTATGGGCCACAAGCTTCTTCTCCACCAGCTTCTCACAACAACAAGGTCAAAGTTCAAGTTACAGTGTGATGAGATGCGGTAGGCCCCAGTGGTACACATACTGCATATAAAAGTATGCACTTTTTGAGAGCAGCGGCAGTACTGCATACCAGGAGTGTAACTGTTTATGTTGAGTATTGTGTAATACTGAACACACTGTTACACTGAATTTCCATCAGAGACTGAGTGTCAAAGACCTGTTCATGGCAGGGCGACTGCTTCGATTACATAGTTATCATGTCGCACACCTTTAAAAGCCACAGTTATTTTCAACAACAAAGACGTCTATTTTAAGACCAGCAGTGCTGCAGACTATCTTAAGAGCTGCTCCTCACTGATCGAGGACTTTTGAGGGAGTTTTTGCGTGCAGTCCTCACATGATTCTCTTCATTTGTGGTTTTTGACAAACACCCCTTTCTTAAGCAACAGAAAAGCTTAGTTCAGCTGGTGCAAAGCAGAAGTCAGATGCCTTTATGTTCTTTACTAATAATAACTTTAAAAAAAAAAAAAGATAATTTAAGTACTCCTAAATATGGATCTGAGTCTTGTCTGTGCTCACAGATCATTTGTGATCATTTTATGCTGGTAGAAATGTGCTTGTAAGTACCAAATAATGTAGTTGTATCAATTATCAGTTATATCGGTGCAGATATGTATTTTTTAATATTGATTTTTCGTAGCCTGTCCCTGTCTCTTCTTTAAGCTGTTGTTTTAGATGCTGATGCAGCTGTCAGTATGATTATAAATATCTTCTTAAATGTCTTTCAGTCAGTTTAGGTCACTTTGGATTTTTAAAGTGGAGACAGGCATTATTTGAATGATTTTACTTTGAAAGAAAAGCAAATATCAACATTACAGGACAGGAAAGGATTAAAACCACTTTAAAAATGTGAGACACATTTTATTTGTGACATGAATCGAGGCTTTGTTTTGCCTTAACAGTTTATACCTGGTGGCAAAGAGAATTGCATAGTAAAATAAGGCTTATAGTCATTAAATTATGCAAGTAACATTTATTTTATTACAAGTTAAAAGTAAAACGGTAAATAAATTCTGTTCCTCATTTAAGACTTTTACTTTTTGGTTATTTGTGATTGAGCAAGTTTCAAGTTTGTGTGACATATTAAAAAAGGAAGGAGCACGAAATGTCTAAAAGACCAAAACATTTTAATCCAGGGGTGTAAAACTCATTTTAGTCAGTAGCACAGCTTCTTGGGCTTACAGTCTGAGAAATAAATGTAAAATTACAGGAGAAAGTACTGGAAGCTTATTATCCACACATTATCCCCTAACAAACAGGATATTAAAAAACAGAATGTTCACAGCAAATGTCCAGTTTTTTTTTTTTTTTTAAACTGTGAATCCACTGTAGAAAATGAAAATTCTGATATTTGATGGTTAATCTACAATGGACAAAACCTCTTTTTCTGTTTTTTAGTGGTTAATCTATGACTGACTGTGTATTGTGCCAGGCTGTGGTTGATGCATTTGTCAGTAAAAAAGGCTGTAAAGCTGACAATGATGCAGACAGCTGGCTCAGATTAAATTAACAGCTCGGACTCTCATGATGTGAGCCATTCTTACGGATTAAATGTAGTGAAAAGTCTAAACTCTATTCCCTCCTTCACTGCAGTTTTTACTTTCACATCCACTGGGCCAGTTTGGACCCTTTGGCAATCCAGTTCTGGCCCCCAGGCTGCATGTTTGACATCCTTGTTTTAATCAAATATTTGATCAGTGAACAAGATTGTATGTTGAAGTTCCAGTCAGTTTATTTTATTACCTTTTTTTCTGTATGAAAATACAGAAGACAGTGCTGGTTGACAGGGCTGTTTGGCAGCGACTCCTGTGTTTCTTTCTCTTTCCCATGTCTCCAGCTTTAGTACTCTCGTTGGTTCATTTTCATATCGTCGTCTCATAGCAGCGACCTCCATTTGCATACATACAGGGCAGGTTTGTAAAGTCTGCACCACAAAGACTGCAGTTGGCTAATTAACCTAATAGACCTGGCTGAGTGGACCTCGATCGATTGCTTCACTGTGAGTTGCAGTTTGATCAAAGCGTAGTACATTTCCTCAGAGCAGCTCAGTGGTCACAGAGGTTTTTTTAGGAGAAATATTGAAGGCTTTTCCTGTGTAAATGCTGCCCCTCCTGCCTGCTAGCCTGCCCCTTGTTTTGTGCACCATGTTTGGAGATGTATTTACATCAGCTCTCTTGGCTCCAGCAGAAACACCATCTGGGCCCGCAGCGCTTCCATCACAGAGGAAAAATTGTCCTTTCTGAACTCTTTGCAGGGTTTATTTCAGTCAAAAGCCTGACTGGATTTTGTTTTTTATAGTCTCCAGAGTGCATTTGCTTAACAGATGTTTATGCATTTTTCTGTTATGTCTGGCTATTTGGTATTAAAAAGTATATTTTGTGATTGGGAGAATTAAACCCCACTTAAAAAAACAAAACAAAAGGCCAAAATGTGGATGCCAGAATTCTTACATGCAGGAAAATCCCTCTAATATAACACAAGAAAAAGCCAAAAGTTTATTAAAATAGATTTTTAGATTAGATTCACCTTTATTGTCATTGTGCTGAGTACAGGTACAAAGCCACTGAACATCATTCTGACATAAGAGCTGGGATTGTCCAGATGAGTCAGTATCCTCTGTTGACCTGCTGGTGCGGTAGGCAAACTGATTGGGGTCCAAAGTGGTAGGTAGGCAGAATTTGAAGTGGGAAAGAACACATGAACACTTACTGTAAGAAGAGTTAACATATGCTTGCTCTGTAATGAAGGAGTGATAAACATAATTTGCTATGCAATCTGTAATAGTCCTCCAGCAGTGCAGTCTGGCAGACGTGGTGCTTTTCACATATGTGCTCATTATGACGACTGAGGAGTTCATTCTAAAATGTATCTTTCTGTGCCAGTTAAAATGGAGAGTACTTCAATGCCATTTTTATTATTTCAATAACTGATTTGCTATTTTTTTTATTTGCTTGAATTTAATTTCTTATCAATGTTATCCTGCAGAGACATCACTACTAGAGAAAGGTATATTCCTAAATCAGCCAGCTGTGAATGCACTTAACTGAGAGAACTTGAGTTTCAGAGTAGGAAGACACTGATTTCATGTTATATCAGCTTTAATGAGTTTATTATACAAACAGGGGGTTTCAGGTATTTTTTTAAGTGTTCTCTGTTTATATAAACTCTGAAGTGACCTACATCTGTAGGTCTGACTGAATTGGGAACTAAGAGAATAAAATATGCCACCTTTCAGTACCATCTGTTAAAATTGCAAATCCACACAAGCAGTGTGGAGCCTATTATTTTGTTTTCACAACAGGAGGCTCTTAACTAACCGGATGAGAGAGCAATATCAACAAAGTTGTTTTGTCTCACTGGTGCAGCGCTAGAGGTCGAATTTGATTCAGGTTTTTTTTCTCTCATTAAATGCAAAATTGACCTTAAACTACAGATGTAATAAAAACAGGGTATTCATCTGGTATCTGACCAGAATCCACTGCAAGTTTTTCTTTAAAGGACACCCTGGGAATGGGGATCTAATTTTAGCAACACAAGATAATATGAGGCGTTGCTTTGCTTGCAGTGAAATATTTGCTTGCCACTAAATGGCACAAAAAGCGCAGAAAGATTGAGGTTTAAGGAGATTTCATATCTGAGATGTGGCGATATTCCAGGGTTTTTGTATACGTTAAAGGCAGAGAGTCAGTGTAGGCTTATCTGACGTGCATTTCACTGTAGTTTCTGACCATTTCATGAGCAAAACAGCTTTGGTTTTTTTTTCAGACGGTAGATGAATTAAGGGGCTGCACCTAGGCCCAGTAGAAGATAAATACGGATAGTTTGATCTTTGATTCATGCAAAGCTACTCTAGTCCAAGAATAAAAATATGGAGATGGAAATGAGTGTAGTAGGTCCCCTTTAATTATAATAAGCATAAAAACATGTTTTAGTTTGTATAGTTAAAGGAGAGGAACAGGTTAATTCTTTTAGGCATTACTCAGAATGACACAGTATTCATAAAATTAATATCCGAGTTCATTTATTAACAAATGGCATGTGACTTTGTAATGGTTAGATGACATAACAAAAGCCCTATTCACAAATCTGTAGTGTTAGCTGTGGTCTCTCTAATTAGTAACAGTTACATATTCATCTAAATTTTAATCCTTTTGCAAATCTGCCTCATCTGTAATGAGTAAAATAAAAATCCCAAAAGCAAAGTGTGCCAGATGGAAACATTAATCCTGTGTGAATAAATCTAGTAATTTATTTTTATGTTTATTTGTTTACTGTCAAGGATTCCTTGGATTTTCAATGCTTTTTTTTTTTTTTTTTTTTTTTTTTATTTTTTTTGTTGTTCTTTTTTTTTTTTTTTT
>VUQS01004798.1:6567-36535 GCA_015108495.1 Heterochromis multidens
CAATTTTTATTATTTTTTTTGTGATTTTTTTTTTTTTTTGGTTTGTTTGTTTTTGTGGCTTTTTGCCTATTTTCCCTTTGTCCCTGGGAAACAAAGAAATCTTCATTAAAAAATAACTTTTTTCAACCCTTCATCACACCACCTTTGAGCATTTGAGCAGCGCGAATTTGATGTAACAGACAAAGGTTGGCCATTGATGTGTGCAAATGTGACAAGGCTGATAAAGCCTGTAGTTATCACAGCATGATTTTGTAACTGTGGTTATGTTGCCGTGTCAGTTGGTCCAATTATGTTTTCTACATGAGAGAAAAAAAACATGAGACGTGTTAAAGGCTGTTGTAGCTCTACCTTCGCACTGAGGCTGCTCGGCTCTAGGCAGCAGGGATGATACGCTATCATCGCCTGACTAATAGTCTTACTGTGGTGACCCTGAGCTCCTGGACCTCACCGGCGTCTTGCTCATAAGCCCTTCCATTCCTGTCCCGTCTCACTCTGCCAGTTCAAGTTGTACTTCTACCAGCTGATCCTGCTGCTGCTCGCACGCACACTCCGAGTTCATTTCCAAAGTGTTACACAAGGAAATCAATCCCTGGCTTCCTGTTAAGTGCTACTTTGAACGAATGTTTGCTTGAAGAATGGAATTACATTAGAGGAATGTTATGAGGCAGGTTCAGTGTGAGCTTTTCACTCACAAAGAGGCGGTGCCGTGACACAGACAGTGAAGGTGGAGAGTTGACAACAGCAGCGCTCGTTACTGTAATCACAGTCAAAACCTTTGCAGATAAAGAGATGAATAACAGTCTTTTTACCTGCTCCCATCCACCACCAGTTTGTAGGGATGAATTAAAAGCACTCAAATTCACCATGGTGTCGCAGACACACCCGTGATCAACAACTTAGATTAAGCTAAAATCACATCAATTGGATGAAATCTCTAGGAGGAGTTTGTTAAAGTACAAAGCCTATAAACTGTAATACTTGAACTAAACCTGACTTCCTTTCCTGGATTTGTAGGTGAAACAACAGTGGTGCCGCTTTAAGATATCATAGGAGCCTGAGAGGGGGGAAAATATTACGATGGGTACTGTAGCAGCTGATCTGTCAGCATTGCAGCTGAATTTATTGTATGAAACATTTAATACAAATGTCTTTTTTCCAGGATTTCGTCATCTACCTGATGAGCGGGACCACCACCATCTTTGGCTGCTGCAGGGAGCACCAGACTGGGGAAGATGAGGAGAGGCTGAAGGTGGACATCCTCCTGTTTGCTCCAGATGTGTTACCACAGCACTGCTGCATCAGACGACTGGACTCTAACAACCAAACTTCCACGGGAGGAGAGCACAGAAAGACGCTGACGATGCTGAAGCCCCTTCACGGAGCTCCTGTGACCCGAAACGGTTTACTCCTTAAAGAGGAGGCCGAACTGAATCCAGGAGATCTGGTTGGCTTGGGGGAACACTACTTGTTCATGTTCAAGGATCCTACAAGCACACCAGGCTCACTCCACAGCCCTCCTTGGATGACCAGACTCTGCCCAAACTCTGACTCAAAGACCTCTTGTTTGTCATGTGGCTCCTCAGTGGCTGGAATAAAGCTTCAGAGGAAGCCTTTACCTCCTCTTTGGAGAGACCTGGAGGGCACTGAAGCCACGCTGAGCTATGAGCTGGATCAGGAGGAACGAGTCCTACAACAGATCCTGGACATGTTGGACCCCAGTGGAAATGAACCGAAGCTGACGCCTGCTTTCCTGCTGAGCCTCTGCATCCAGCACTCGGCCTCCACATTTGAGCTGACACACTTCAGACAGCTGTTGCTCCGGATATCCAATCAGATCCAGCTTGTTACGTGGGTAAGGACAAAACTCGACTCTGCACAGTTGACTCAGCAGAAATCAAGAGCCAGATTTACTAAATGTTAAATTTCACCACCAAAACACTAGTTAGCAGTTTGGTTTCTCTCTTCCAGGCAATTAAAAAATAGTGGCAGTAGCCGGAAATGCGAGGAAATAATGGTACAGAACAGGCCAGTCATAGTCATGGCTGGCTGCATCGATGCGATGTGTAGTTACACTTGTAGAGAGCTCCATGACCGGTTAGTGTAGGGTTTCATAAACATTCAGCCTGTGGGTTAGATTATAAATCCCACAAAAATGCACCAGTGCGAGTGGAGCTTCTTCACTTACAAACAAAGTTCTTTTTAAAAATGACCAACACACAGAAACATCATTGCCATTCAGATGAATCAGAGGCAGCTGAAGGAAAATGGAATGGTTTTGTTATTATGGAAAACTTTTCTGTTAGAAATAAATAGAAACTGTATCAGGATAAACGTTGACAGTCTCTGGATATATGTGTCAGCTCAGGAGGGGTTTTTTTTCTAGGGTTATCACCGATGAGTTGGATCTAATAAGGTTAATATGGTATCTAACAGATCTGATACTAAAGAGAAAATTAGAAAAAAATGTGAGTCAGTTTTTGATGTTGCAGAGTTCTGTGTGTGTGTGTGTGTGTGTGTGTGTGTGTGTGTGTGTGTGTGTGTGTGTGTGTGTGTGTGCACTGCTGAGAAAAACACACTGATGCTGTTGTGCTCTCTGCAGTTTTCATTAATGACCAATTTTTGTTTAGAAATTGTCACTAAATACTGCAAAAAGTAATCACTTTTACTCACTGTAAAAAGTAATTTGGCTGCCTTTAATAACCAAATCAATAAGCACTCTTGTATGAAACACTCCATGGTAGGTTTGGTTAATCGCTGCTCTGTTAGGGTCAGTGTTACTGAGGACCTGAAAAATGTAGGATCGGCTCTAAACATTCATGCTGAGGACTGAGTGACGAGCTACAGGACAGAGCCAGAGCTTAGGCACCATGCTCACAGCTTTGAGACATCCACCTACAATGATTATGCGCTCATTCTGATAGCAACTTCACCTGGCTTTCCAAAGAAATCCACATTCCTGTCGCAGCCGCATCAGGTGGAAAATAAAACACACTTTTTTCGGGAGGTCAATTTAGCACAATTTATAGTAAATTGCGTGCAACAAACCTTATCAAATCACATCTGCATGACTCATTTAAATGTTCCCCTCCCAAAATGTTAAGCTCTGAAAGATAAACTCCTATTGCATGTGCAGTAAGGCCAAAAATGCCTGTGTCTACGCCTTTCAGTAGCAAAACTGACACTGCACTCTTGACAGCACCTTTTTAATGTCAAAATCAGGTTTCTGCACTGGTGCAGACCGTTAGTAAACCTGGTGCCTGGTGTCAGCCCATCGAAGGAGCCATGAAATAATGTCTTATCTATGTGTTCCCCCTCTCAGGGGAAGACAAAGGAACTCGCAGCAATCCAGCCGGAAACGTGAGTACACTGAGTGTTTTCACAAGATAAATGACCTGTTACATTTTCTGAATAAAATGAACATGGTTAGGTTCTTTAAATGCAGGTTGTGCACAAAAGGAGAAGTTCCCACAGTCAAAGCTGAGAGTTTTCTCATGATCACAACGCTTACTGAGCTTTGTGATCATGAGAGAACTCTCAGCTGTGTCTCTGCAGGGGAGAAAAGCTATCAAAGGTCAACAGACTCTTGAGTCAGAGGTCATTGTGTGGGCTTTAATTTAAGAATTTAAAGGATAATATGAGCTTACCTACAGAAGGGATGACAAATTACTTCAACTGTCCAGAAAAGTGACTCCTTTACTCTTTACACTTATATAATCATAAGTATAGAGCAGAAAAAACTGCAAAACATAACAAAACCATAAAATCTCCTAAATTTTTTTTTTATTTTAGCTCTGAGGAATGCAGACATTTTTACTTGTTTTAGCAGGAAAAAACCAAACACAGCATCTTGAGAAGGAGCAGAAACTCTGTGTGTTTAACCACCCAAATATTTTGCTGATTTGCAGAAATATAAAAGGAAGTTAACTCAAAATAGGTTGAATCAAGCAGACACAGAGTCCACTGTTCATATGAGATGGCCAAAGACTACTGACTATCATGGCTGTTATGTCAGAGGTAAAACGTGTGTATGGCCTGCATGACATTAGGTTTAAATATCAGTTAATCTGGAGAATTAAATGATTGTTTGGTTCCTAAAATATCCAAAAATTAATTGTTTTGTAGAACTGAGAGTTCAAAAACTCCTTCATCCTCTTTATTTTGATGGAAGTCGCTTTTGGACATCCAAACAATAAGTCAGTTATCAAAGTACTAATCAGTTAAATGATAACCCTGATCAGGGAAGTTCAGAGTGAATGGGTGGATTCCTGTTACAGCAGCCAAAACATTAAACACAACCTCTAACACTGATAGTTTAAATAAAGTAGAGAAGCTCAATAAAATAAAATACAGCAGATGTCACATTCGTTGTATGGACACTTGAGTCAGCTGGAAAATACAAACATATTTGCTTAAAATGGGTCACATGGGTGCTTTTAACAAATATTTTTCATGTTTATGTACAGCTCACGGTGTCTTCTCAGGCGTGTTTCAGCACTAATCTCACACTGGTTGTTTCACATCAGGAGCTCCGGCAATGGGCAGTCGGAGCAGCTTCAGCTGCTCAGCATGGAGGAGCTGATCCCGGGTCTGCGGCCGCTGGTGCTGTGGATGGCCAACTCCATCGAACTGCTGCACTTCATCCAGCATGAAGTTCCTCAGCTGCTGCCCTGGAGGCAGGACCAGGAGGATGAAGGTGGGTATTTTACCTGTCGTCCTCACCGCTGTGTGTGTGTGTGCTGTTAAGACTTCTTTGTATGTCTCTTCAGGTCTGCTGGACTCTGAGATATCATCCACTCGGACAGCCTGTGAGGAAGCCATGACAGTCCTGGAGGAAGTCATCATGTTCACCTTCCAGCAGACCGTCTACTATCTAACAAAGGTTGGCTTCCACATGTTAAAACACACAGCATAAAGAGCTCACATAAAAATGACATCAACATGTTTCACACCCCTTTTGACCTCTAAAATCTGAGTGTCGGTCACATGTGAAGCAGGAAATCTGACTGTGCAAACAGTGTCTTCTGTTTTCATTGAGCGTTTTCCACACAGAAAACACAGTAAGAGAATGGAAACACAAACTCTCAGGCAGGAAAGGCCTGTGAGATAGTGAGCCAGTGTCTTTTCCACTGAGCGCAACATAAACACAGACAATGCTCTCCCTCAAAGTTACGGTGGTTTGTCGAATAACATAAAGCAGAACTGCAACGTGAACGTCTTCTTTAGTGTTAAAGTTACATTACAGAACGCTTTAAAGAACGGCAGGTGTGTGTTAGTGTGGTTTACAGAGGACTTAAACACACAGGCAGAAATAAACGGCCATTATTGTTTTACAAACTAGATTAAAACATAATTAGTGTAATGCAGATAGATAAATAAGTCTGGCTGTTTTTGTCAAAAAGATAATTACAGGGTGTCTGCTGGTTTTTAAAATGTTTGAAAATGTCTTAAATAGACTCTTTTCCACTGAGCGCAACTTAAACACAGACGATCTTCTCTCAGGGTTGCTGTGGTTTGTTGAAGAACAAAACCAGAACCACAATGTGAAAATGTTCCTCAAGTTATATTACAGAACATTTTTACAAACAAAAATAAAAGCAGGGTAAGTGGAAAAAAGCATTTTCATGTTCATAATCAGCAGGACTGAAACATAACAAGACGCAGTTGTCGTTTCTACGACAGTGGCACCCCTCTCTCTGTGAGACAGGACGTTTTAAACAAGTGACATCAAAAGTAAACAGATGACAGCAAACCAAGCAACCGTTGGCCAGTGTTTAACCTCATCCAGTAGTTTGTGCTCAATTTTGATTGTTTTTTGAGTGTTTTCTTCCTTTTAGACCAGTCAGCTAGTCTGATTTTGGTTTTTTTGTTTCTGTTATTTAAAGAACTAGTGAATTAGTCACCAGAACATCCCTGGTGATTACATACACAGTCTATTTAACGGCTACAGCTGACGCAAAGCTGGAAGTGGTAAATCTGCCTCCACAGCTGGAGCTGTAAGATTCAACTTTTAATCCTTTTAACTTTTAAATGGAGACGGGGAAGAAATTTAAAGTTATAGATTAGGATGTAATAACCAACAGACTTTAGTAACATGTTGTATCTATTGTATCTATTGCAAATAGTTTTTTGGGTCTTGACAGTCTTAAGTATGACTTCTAGGTTAAAACGAATATTTTCAGAATGAAAAATGTGGCATGGTGGTACAGTGGTTAGAAGTGTCGCCTCATAGAGGCGAGAGGGCCTGGCTGGGGGCTTTCTGTGTGGAGTTTGCACATTCTCCCTGTGGGTTCACTACAGGTTTCTCTCACAGACGTGCATGTTGGATTAATTAGTGACTCCAAATTGGCAAAAGGTGTGAATGTGGGCATGAAGGGTTGTCTGTCTCTGTGTTAGGCCCGTGTAGGGTGTACTCCGCCCTTCACCCTGTGACAGCTGGCGTAGGCTCCAGCCTCCCTGTGACCCTAAAAAGAATAAAATGGATGGATAGATAAAAAACATGGGTCTACAATAGAGCCCTGAGGAACGCCACAAGACACTGTAGAAGAAAATAATGAGAAACAGAAAGATGTTAGAGAGATAATTTACTGCAAAGCCCTGAAACCTCTTGTCACATGCCTTGGTGTAGTCAGGAATCATCTTGTGTCTGGATTTGGATTTGACAGCAGTCGGGTGTGCAGTTTTACAGCCTAATGAGGCACTCCCAGGCTGATTTTATGTGACTTTCCCAGGCTGAAGTGGCACTTTAAGGCTGTCTGGTTTACGCTGAATCCAGTCGACATCAAAGCACAGGCACTTAAAGCTCTGTCCACTTCAAAATGATGGTGGATAATGGTTCTTTCACTTGGTTGTTTGAGCTTTATTTTGGAGAACAATAAATGTGAAGAATTTACCAGCGGAGGGCTGACAGTGGAAAGATAACCCACCTTGAATCTGAGTGTAAGACATTACAACTCATATGTTAATGTCAGAGATAAAAAAAAAAAGGGAGCAGTTGGAATTTCAGAGTTGTTTTTGGCTCTAAATAACTGCCTTTAAACTATGCATATTTTTATAAGTCTGAAACCAGTCTGGGATGTTGGGGATATTTATGAGAAGAAGCTGCAGAAACACCACCAGCACCACCCTGCACCTTCTGAAGAAGGAAGCAGGAACAGCCTGTGCTGTTTAGTTTACTCAGAGATATTTCTAATGATTTTGCTAAAAAACAAAAATCCTGAAAATGTAGTCGTCCCATTGTATGTTTTTTTTATAGCAGACGTTTATTCGTCACTTTTGAGGCTCGTTAGTCACTCAGCTCCACCTTTACTGAGAACATAATGTACCCTGAAATGTCTTGCAGTGTATTACTTATATGTTTCACGTGACTGCTTTCCTGTTGGAGAGAGAAAGGGAGGATTAGCAGCTATGAGCCTATTTCCTGCAGAGGAAGACAAGCTGTCATGAGAGAAACACCCACAAGACAAAAAGGAAGGGAGGAGGAGGCGAAAAGGGTATTTCTGTTAATTTCCTGAGACATATGACTTATCATAACATCTTCACTTCTTCTTTTTCTCCTTACTAAGACTATTTGTGGCTATAATATGAATAAAGCTGAACAAAAGGGTGTTAAAGAAGCAGAAAAAAAGCTTCTGTGTGCATAGAAAGTAATTTTAAACAATCCACAGCCCAGCTCAGCACCTGCAGATCTGCTGAGTTTCACTGTAAACTATCAGCTGACCTGTTGCCTCAGGCATGCTGGGTTACGGCCTCTGTCAGTGTGTCTGACCTCATTATATTAGTCATGTTGTGTGAGTGTGTTGGTGTGTTCCATGAGGCAGAGGTTGATGTCATGCATGTGAAACAATGGCAGAATTGTGTAAGCAGCAGCAGCAGGAGGAGGAGGAGGAGGAGTGATAAGAGCCAACGGGGAGGTGGTATTCAATCATTATTTAACTACACCGTAAATCAAACAGCTGACAGGTGGAATAAATGGTCACAGGTTAGAAAAATGTTTTCCACACAAGCAGCAGAGATGCTCACGTGTGGGTTACAAACACTGAAAATGTAGCACTACCATACAGTCATTACATCTGTGTTTGCTCACTAAGAAAGGGAGAAACTGGCACATATAGATTATGTTGTAATAATGATTTTTGGGGTTTGGCCACAAAGAAAATGGCTCTGATCACCAGTGAGGCAGGTAGAAGCACCAAGAGCAAAATGTGGTGCGAGTATAAACCTAGAAAGCTACTGAGGTGCTCTGTCTACAGGTGAAATGATATTTTAAGTTTTATTCTTTGAGCAAATTAGCAGAAAAAAGAGACCAATGCGTATGGACTCCAAGCCTTCATCACACAGACTTTTTACTAGGAGAGCTAAAAACTGACTAATGTTCAGTCTGACTGTGATTAGAAAAGTTCAGGGCTGCAGTGCATGTGTGAAAGTGACTTTAGCTTATTAGGAAAGGAAAAGGTTCCATTAACGGTTTACTTATGCGTCTGAAATGAGTCCAACTGCAGCGTTACTGCTATTCATGTCCCTACAGCTGCCCTTTGTGCGGTGAAACTCGGGCTTTTCTTCAGGGCTTCCTGTCTTTGAATTATTACGTCCTGCACACCTTAAACATGACTTTTGTTGTACTTCACTTTGTGTGATTGGGGATAAAGACAGTTTTTTTCTCCTGTAAATTTGCTCTTTTTTTTGTAAAATTGCATTTTTGTCTTCAGTAACAAACACTGTCTCCTGTCTGTCACTGCTTGATTTATGGGGTATTTGAGGGTATTTTCCATTTTGTACAGCCTGCAGTTCATGATGCCTCCACGTCTCTCCACAGAGCATGTATTCAGCCCTGTCTGGTCTGCTGGACGGGAACCCGTTCTCAGAGAGCGGTCAGCTGCGAGTGCCTGATGTTCTCGAGAGCATCCTGAAGGTCCTGAAGGAGGCGCTGAAACTTCTGACGGCCTTCCAGGTGCATCCGGACATCTCGTTACAGCTCTGCGCCTACCTGTTCTTCTTCATCAATGCGTCGCTCTTCAACACCCTCATGGAGAGAGGTAAGATCTATTATTTCTCATTTGATACGTGGACCTCCTGTATTCTACTGTACTGCTGCTTCACTGTAAGTTTCTTCTTAGTCTTTCTTCTTATTATTATTATTATATCATATTTTTCTCTTATTTTGCTCTTTTTAAATCATAAGTATGAGAATCTTTGTGCTTCATTTTCTTTAACCAGTGTCCCAGCTCCTAATGAAAGCTGCCATGCAAAAATAAACTTCACAGATATCATTCATGTCCTCTCTCTAATCCTGTTGTTGTTCAGGATCTGTCACCGGGTTCTACCAGTGGTCCCGAGGCGTGCAGATCCGGGCCAACCTGGACCTGCTGATGGACTGGATCCAGAGCATCGGTCTGGGCGATCTGGCCACTGAGTTTTTCCAGAAGCTCTCTGCTGCTGTCAATCTGCTGGCCACACCCAAAGAAACCCTGCTGCAGGTCAGAGGACATCCTCTTCTCCTTTCCTGTTTGTCTTACTGCAGAGTTCCTCTAATGTCACTGAGTTAAATGTTTCTGGCTCATTTAAAACTTTCAGTCTTTGGGGAAATCTGAACCTCAGTTACACGTCTGGCAAACATTATGGTGACCAATAACACCACAGAGCAGCGTGTCAAAGTCATTTTAGATCATGATCATCTCACACTGGACCAATAAAAACCAGGGAAGGAAGGAAAGGAGCAAAGAAAGGAAAGAAGGGAAAACAAGGGTAGGAGAGAAAGAGGGGAAGAAAGAAAGGTAAGAGAAGGAACAAAGGAAATACATGAAAGAAGGAAAGACAGAAAAAAGAAGAGGATAAGAGGAAAAAAGGAAGGAAAGAAAAGAAACAAATAAGAAAGATAAGGAAGAAAAGAAAAGGTAGAAAAGGAGAATTGAAAGGAAAGGAGCAAAGAAAAAATGAAAAAGAAGTGAAGGAAGGAAAGAAGTGAAAGAATAACGAGAAATGAAGAAAAGAAAGGGAAGAAAGGAAGGAAACAAGATGGAAAGATTAAAAAAGAAGGGAGGGAAACAGGAAGGAGGGAGGGAGGAAATGAGGAAAGAAATGAAAGAAGGAATGAAGGAAAGAAGCAAAGAACTGAAGGAAGGAAGGAAAGAGGAAAAAAGGTAAGGAGAGAAAGAAAGGAAAGAAGGAAGTATTGTCTGTGGAGGCATGTTCTTGGTTTATGTTATTGTCCCTTGAGCAGAGCTGCAGTCCTCTGAGAGACATGAGATATGAGGAAACAGAGTAAACACACTAAAATGTTTAAACTCTGACGTCACGGTGAAGGCGTGACCGTTACTTCAGGTCACATGGATATCCTGTTAGCCAGGACTAACATATCATAAATGATCAGATTAAATCCTCATTAAGGAGCTGTTCAAACACAAAGAAAAGAAATCATCTTAAAGCCTCAGAGACACTCGGAGAACAACCTGCTCATATTTGTTTCTGCACTTCAGCCTTTGTGCGGCTGCGGTAGCTCGCCACTTTAATCCCTCCTTAAGCTCGCCGTTCTCATAGCTACACGTTCAGATGTTGTTTACTCTGAGAAGGAACCTGAGCCCTCGCTTGGTGTGTTATTAAACACTGAGTCACTGAAGGGAAACCGACCAGTAAAGTTACTCAGGCACGATACACGGAGCGTATGCAGAAGGCCATTCAGGCCTATAAACTATAGATGTTCTCCATGAGCTTGTAAACAGGCTAAAAATAGAAAAGTCCTCTGATATGTACTTTATATAACCACGGTGTGTCTGTAAATGATCTTTCAGAATGAAGTGTACCTGGGTTTAGGGTAAAAACATGTTGATGTTGGATGTTTCTCTGAGGGATTATTGTAATTTAAAGGGACGTTACTTAAGGACATGAGGGCAGTTTAATCTGGTCCTGACTGAGGGGTGGGCGGGTAAGGAGTTTATATTTACGCCTTCTCGTGTCAGTCTGAGGTCACAAGGTTTGTCTTTAAATATCCTCACTCATATATAACAGTAGTTTCCAGACATTATTTTTACCATTACATTAAGTCAGAGAGTGTTTCTTAGAAAAGCCACCACCAAAATTCAAAACCAGCATAAAGACACTCAGAACCAGAGCAGAGAAAAAGTCTCCTTTCTACTTTATGAGTGTCATTGAGTGCGTTTATGGTGATCCCAAGTCTTTGGGGTTTAGTTACTAATTATTATTCATATCAAGTATAAATCTTCTAATGCAGGTGAAACAATGACTGTAAGGAGCACAATAAATACCTGAGAAATAAATACCTGAGTTCAACCATCCAAAGCAACAGACGGTGCACAGAGAGGTGGAGAAGAGAGTGCAGGCAGGGTGGAGTGGGTGGAGACGAGTGTCAGGGGTGATTTGAGGAAACGGCCTGAAGGGTAGCAGCAAGAGTGAAAGGGAAGATGGTAGTGAGATCTGCTATGATGTATGGTTTGGAGGCTGGAGGATGAAGATGGAGCTGCCAGGCAGGAAGAAAAGAGGAAGACCTCAGAGGAGGTTCATGGATGTAGTGAAGGAGGACATGCAGAGGGTTGGTGTGACAGAGGAGGATGCTGGGATGGGATGAGAAGGAGGCACATGATCCACTGTGGCGCCCCCTAAAGGGAGCAGCTAAAAGAAGGAGATAAATCTTTTTTGTGGGCCAGTAAAAGTCTGATCTACTTGCCTAGCAGAGAACAGATGTCATGTTGGACGCTGTGTTTTAATTGCTTGTTTTTGTGAACGGGGTGAGTTGTGGGACAGAGTTACCTCCTTTCATTTCTTTAAGGGTGATCCAGTATATCCTCTGCTGAAGGAAGTAATAAACGAAGCACTAAAGCACCTTCCCAGCTCTTATTTTGGCTGCCACACAGATACTTGGGGCTCATTTCATGCAGTTAGAAAGCTTCCAAATCAAAGCTGACTATTAAACCACAACTCTGGTTTCACACTGTGAGGTCGACACCTGTTTTCCCTGCATGATGTGCAGCTGACAAGCGCTGCGTTTTGTCTCTCTTCTGCCTCGAAGTTGCTGCTTCTTGATGCCCCTCCCCCTGGCATGAAGTCACTTTGTGGCGGCCACTAAACGGCACACACCCTCTGAAGATTTCTGCTTTTCCATCTGGAGCTCCTAAGAGCTGAAGTGGCTCGCTGGCACAGCTGTAAATTACCAGATGTGGGAAGTGGTGTCGCTTGTTGTGCCAGAGAACACAGCATCTGGAATGTGTTATTTTAGAGGGACATTAAGTCTCAGACATGACAAAATGAGACATTTTTAAAGTTTTGTGTTGTTTGTAAGAAGAATTTAAGGTTCACCTTCTCCTCCTTGGCTCAGTGTGGCGTCTGTGGGACCGAGCAACATTCAGCTTAGGGTTTCTGCTGTGGCCCCAGCAAGTCTGTGCACAGTCTTAACTTCCACCAATTCAAGTAGAAACAGACTGAATGAACCATGCCTGTTTCCTTATCCTCGAGCTACTTCCAACAGAAGTTCTGAGGAATGCTCGGTGCTTCTGAAACATCAGCTGGCAGAATGACATCAGCCGGTGACTCATTACATTATCAGCGTCTGTCTGTCATTAAGTCCTGTGCAGCTAAACGAGCATGTCTCCTTTCATGAGTTTGTTCTCCTTCGCAGATAAACCCAGAAACACAAAGCATAAACTAAACTAATACATGTAATAATGATAAAGTTAATAGAATACGTTTCTTGTTAATTATTATTTAATTTTGCACCCTTTTGGAGTCCGTAGGTATGAACGAGGCAGCCAGGTGACTCACCTGTTTCCTTATCCCCCAGCTGCTTTCAGCACTCATCAAAAGATCAAATATTGTCTTAAGTGGCTGCAGCTGTGAGGCGATAATCATATTTCACGATCAGGACTTTCCCACTAACCTGAGTGTCGAGATAAAGAAGAGTTTACACTTCTCACGCTGCACAGAACAGCTGAAACCAGGCACTCACCTTTCACTGGAGAGTAAACACAAGAAAAGCTGCAGCAGCAGGAGAGACACTTTAAGAGCTACTGTGGAGCCATTTTCCCATGAGGCTTTGTTACCACATCTTCCTGTTTACACATTATATAGTTAGTTTAAAATACTTTGCATGTAAATGACAGAGTTGCTTATATGGAAGCATGATGGGAAAATGCTTGTTTCTGCCACTCGCAGTACAAAAAAAGGAGTCTGTGAAAGTCTTTTATGAACCCATATTTTAAGAGAGGAACTCTGCCTTGTTTTTATTGATCTTTGTTGTTTTATGTCCTTCCAGGCATCCTGGGCTTCTCTCCGGACCGAGTTCGCTGCTCTGAAACCCGCCCAGCTTCATCACATGCTGAGGGAGTACAACTCCGGGAAGGCCTGCCCCTCCGGATGGAGCCCGTCGCCGGGTGATGCAGAGGACGCCGTCAGAACGGGTAAATAACAGACTTGTTAAAGGATGACGTAGCAGCCCTGTTCAGTGGTCATTCTCAGCCTGTCCGGCTTTTTATCAGCTCTGATCACGCTCAGCACGTCGTTAAGCTCACTTTTAAAAACTCACGGTGTAGCTACAGCCCACGGGCTCACGGTGTCCCAGGCTCCAAATATTTGAATGCTTCAGAAAAGAATCGCTGTTGTGGATGGATAATCTGAGACATTCTCTTAGCTGAAGTTTGGTCCATTTTCAGAGTCCTCTTCCTCCCATATGATGGCATTTGACTCGGCCCATCAGGGACCATCAACATGGACTTTTACAGATAACAATTTAATCACTGACCCTGCAAAACTCGCTGCTGTTTAGTTTTCCGTCTTCGCTTCCATCCAAAGTTATAGCAAAGCTGTACGTTTCAGTTTTTTCTCACTGTTACCCTCATAAATTCTCTTTGTCATGGACGCCTGGACGTTAAACTTTATTGTAACAGCTGGGAGAACAGCCACAAGTCTGAGTGCTGCCTCAGTGTTTGTTTGATTTTGGGAACTGATGAGTAACATTAGACTTAACAAGCAGTTTCCAGTTATTCTCATTACAAGGCTTTTTTTTGCCAGACCCTGCTTTCATTCTTTGGTCATGTTTAGGCCGTAAAAGCTGTTTGGTTAGGTTTAGGAAAGCATTCTGCTTTAGACCCTTCACAAAAGTAACCGCACATGCTGAAGAATGACCAGTTTGGACTCTAACGCCAAAGCACCAAACCTCGTACGTAATTGAGACCACTGGCACCTTTGATAAGACTGTGAAAGAGCTGCTGTTGATCAGAAAAACAAAGCAGATTTATTGATCAAGTATAGTTGTACTAAAAATACTGTTCAGATGCCTGATATGAATGTATATATTAGAAAAAGACATCACACTGGGTTTTGGTTAACTTATAGCGAATCGGTAATAATAAACGTAACTGTTTGAGACATTCATCTGTCATCAACAGTTCATTTTGTTTAACTTTGTGTGGATGGACTAATGTTTTTAAGATTTCGTCATAATAAGTGCATTAGCCGACTATCAGTGTCTGATATTTATTTGTGCATCCACTGGTGAAATAGCTGAGAAACAGTGTGATGGAGTGCTAAAAGACTTTAAAACAGGTCAATTACTTATAATTATAATTCTTTGAATTCTGGGATCAAAAAGGGAAATAAATGTGGAAAAAAAACAGATCAAAAATTTCCAAATCAGTTAATTTATTTTAAATATTTCTGAATATTAGAAAAGAGAGCTGACAAAGTCCATTTTAATGTTGTTTTTGTGAAATTACCTCCTTCTGCAAGTGTTTCTGTTACTTGAAACATTTTCTGATTCGACCTTGTTTACAGTAAACTGCAGTAATTGGACTCCTTGCTCAGCAGGAATTAGAACGACCTGTTGTGTAGCTTTGCATGCCCAAACTTGTTGTCAGGCAAGTTTGACTGAGGAAGACGTCATGATAAATAACAGAGTAGGCAGCAGATCTAATTAAAAACAAAGAGGGAGGAAGACTCTGCTCAGAATCTGAGAGAAAACTCGAAATTTCTGAAACATCAGCTGAATGACACCTCATTACATTATCGGGTGTTTGTCTTTAAGTCCTGTGCAGTAAATGAGGATGTCTCATATACATCATATATTTATTTAGAAATTATGAAGTTTAACAGTAACAGAGGCCCAAAGCAGTCAATATTTTATAACAGCAATGTCAACAAAAATCAAAGTTAAAATATAAATACATTAAAAAACAAGTGGATTTCAGATGTAAGTCAATATTATAATTAAGATTATTTTATATTTTTTTTTACAGATGCTCTTAGAAAGTAGTTTAAATATGAAGCCTGGAACTGCAACTAAACTACAACAGTATGGAAGACCAAAGCTGCCAATATTATGTAACATCTATAAAAAAAAAGTTAAACCAATACAGGCTGGAATAAACAGTTAAAATATAAATTTAAAAACTAAACTCATTATTTTAATATGACATTATAATTTTTTATCATTTTGACTTTTACTGAAGTGAATAAAAATGAATATTTTTGCTTCTTTCATTATCATCATCATGATTATTATTATTATTATTATTGTTATTATTATGTCTTGTTAGTCTTGTAATAAACATAGCAGAAAAATCTCTATAAAGTGTGAAGTACACCTTCCCGCTGACCCCTAAATTGCACCTGGTTTTTGTCTTTGACGTCACATCTCGGACACAGTTTTGTTTCATCCTTCACACAGCTTCAAACCACACTGGGCGCATTTCAGACAATGAGCATTTATTCTGCACAGGGTCTTTTATTTTGAAAATTGTGATTCTCTGTGTTGTTCCTGTCTCTGACTTCCTGTCGTCATTACCTTTTATAAGTGGAAGTCATTTGTGTAGATACTTTTGTCCCCAGTGAAAAAGCAGTTCATTATCTTCTAAAAACACTATTCCAGTAAATACAGAAAACATCAACTCAGCGTTTAAAGATTAAGCGCCTTTATCCGGGGAGTAAGACACCACTTGACGAGCTGAAACTGAGAAAAAAATCAACATTAACAGGATTAATGTGGGCGTACGGTGGAGAGTAATCCTGTCCTTTCGGTCTGTTTCCACCAATCAGTTACCGCTCAGCCTCCACCTCGCTCTCACCTCTTTTCACCTCCACCTTCAGATTAACCAGATTCCAACCAAGTAAATGTGGGACACTAATGCTGAGAGGTATTCAGCATGTGAAGGATAAAAACATTTAACTCCTCTAACTGAGGATAAAAGAAAGCCAGTCCTTCTTATCGCAGTAACATTTAAAACTGTTTCAGCTGGCACGTCCCCCGAGAATCACCTTTCACCAGTTTGACCCAGTTATTAGAAGTTTCCTCTTTAATGAACTGCATTTCCTTTTATTTGTGGTAGTTTTCATCAGCTTGTGACTTTGTGGTGACTTCAGATTTTCCCCCCTAGGCAGCAAAGATGGTGACTAAGGGACCAGCCCTGATTCAGCTCTGATGCAGCTGCCTCTGCATCAGCCCTGATTCAGCTCTGATGCAGCTGCCTCTGCAGACACTACTGTGGTTTAGAGCAATGTCCCGCCTACAGAGCTATCTGATTGGTTACACGTCACGAGTAAAAACGCAGTGCAGCGCATTCAGTCTGAAGCTAAGCTAGCCGTTATCGGTCTCCTTCATTACTAAGAATCAGTATCGGTGTGTTAACTTTCAGGCGACCCATGATCATAGTCTTATTTACTGCTCTTAATCAGTGTTAACCCAAACCCAGCAGCTCCACATAAACACACAGGATCGAATTTTATTAGAGCGCCGTAATGAAGTTCGGGTTGTGTGTGATGGATGGTGACTGGACTCTCCCTCCTCCTCTTCTTCATTTGTGCAGCTGACATCCTGGAGAGCTTCGACAACCACCCGCCGCTCATCCTGCCCAGCAGCACGTTTCACCTGGAGCTGGGTAAGCCCATCGTGGAGCCGGCACTGTTTGAACAGCTTGGGCATCTGCAGGAGTTCACTGGCCTACTTCCTCGCAGTGAAACCCGAGCCGAACCCGAAGCGGAGGAGCAGGTAACGAGCTCTCTGACCCCTACATAACGAGAAGCCAGGAAACGAGACACTTTGATGTTTCTGCGTCTGTTCTTGATTAACTTTACTTTGCACAAACTCAGGCTCTCAATGAGACGACTACCGACAGCCAGTCTGCAACCTCGGCCTCCGTCAGAGTCCTCCAGGATCCGGCCCATCAGGCGGTCTCCGATCCTGCACACCTGGACTCTCTTACGTCTGCAGAACCAGCTCAGGCCCGAGGCCCTCACGGTGACCTGAGCAGCTGTGAGGCCGTCCTGACTCAGAAGCTAAAGAACCTGGAGCTGCAGAACGCCCTCCCAGGACAGGTGGACATGGGCTACCACAAGAGCCTGGCGTTGGACCCGTCCTGCCTGCTCACACCACCCAACACCCCGCAGGGGATGGAGCTGGCTGAGCTGGAGGCTGACCTGCAGGAAGGCACCCACCAATTAAAGAAAGGTAACAGACTAGTTAGGAACGAAATAGCAGTAAACACAGACCCAAACAAGCACTAAATAGCTATATCTATATATGAATACACAGATGTATATACGGGGTCAAAATAGGCCTCTGGGGGGGGGTGACTACACATGTAAGTATGATTGGGTTGTATAAAGTTAAGGCAAAGAGGCGGTTTTACCCTTCTTAACAGGAGTCTGTGTATATTTCCTGTTATTTTTAGATATTTGATAAACAAAAGTGTAGTTTAAGCTTAAGTAAATGAAACCTCACATACAAAAAAAGCACCACATTTTTAGTATATTTTAGTATATATATCTGATATAGATATATAAATATATTTACAAACCATGGATCATATATAAAAGCCATTATGACATTACCCATTAGTGGCTGGACTCTTTCAAAACCTCAAAAATGGTCTAAAAAGCATGAGAAGCACACACACGGTGCATGGCTCCAATTCAGTAAATCGAATGATCAGAGCTCAGTAGCTGCCTGTGTTGGGACAGCTGTCAGTCAAAGCAGGCACGCCCTGAACATCAAGCTTCAACAAGCATGCACCCTCCGTACAGCTGTCATGAAGTAAATATCCATAAAGGTCTTTTGTAGCAGGCTGTAAACGTGTTTATTTCTGCTGAAAGAGGATTGACTCGCTTTTGAAGCCAGCTTCAAGTGGTCACTGGAGGAACTGCAGTTTTTCTAATGTGACTGAGTTTTGGTGGAGAGGATGCAGCAAAACCAGAGCATACATATATACGTGTTAAAACCAGTGACTGTTTAACTCCTCAGATATCCCTCTGTCAGTAAATCAGATTAATTCACTGGTTCTGTTTCCAGCACTGATCTCAACGTCGGCCTGTTTTATATTAAACCTGTTAAATTATATATATATATACATATATATATAGAGCTTTAAAGTGTTTTTTATGAGCGTAAAATGTGCAGAGGAGTCAACAAAGATTAAACCCTGCAGTCCCAGCACATGCCGTCAAACTGTTCCTTTCATGGCTTCAGTGGCACTCAGCAGGTTTTAATTCAGATGACGCACAGTGTGACTCCCACCTTGTCTCCTTTCTAAACCCTCCTTTACCTCTTTAGGAGAGTATTGAGCGGCCTGACCTTGTGGGCCAGCTGCATATTTGTCTACATAAAGCTGCCTTCGCCCTCCTCCTTGCCTTCATCTTTTACTGACTCTGGAGGTCAGGAATTCCAAGTGGAAGGCTGCTCAGGGTGGGTTCACCATTCAGAGGAAGGAGCGCTTCCTCTCCCACCCCTATTGTTTATGGACGCCTCCATCATGAGGTCATCTGTAGGAGTGAGCGGGAGTCACTGAGAAAACCATGAAGATGAAAATTTAACAGTCCACATTAGTTTTTTTTCTGTCAGGCAGTCTAAGCTTAAATGATGAATAAATTCCCAGGTTTCATACATTTTTGGACCTAACTGTGGAAAAATTCTGCATCCAGAGACTGTATATAAAGATGGACAACATGACGACTGCCCAGAAGTGAAGCAAAAACATCTAAAGCACCCCCTGGTGGCAGGTTGGAGTACAGCATTGGTTCAGTTTGCCTGTGTGTTGGAACAGGCTTGTCCTGGTTCAGAACAGATTAACTGAATTTTTGGGACCATTTTTTTACTGCTGTGAGATGGAGACAAATGTAAAATATCACATCATATCTTCATAAGTGCATTTTAAATTGAAATAAAAAAGTTATGGAGGCACAATTGATGTTGTCAAGATACATCCCAAACTAATCTATACGCTCAGACTTTCGTATCTTGCTGGGATCAAACCACCGACGTTCCAGTTAGCTGGAGACTCGCTCCACCTCCTGAGCCACAGCCGCCGGAGCTGCTTGTAGCCTTCAGATCTAAGCTGTGTTTTTTAGCATCCTACCCTGCCAAACTTCAAATACAAGCATTGAAAAGAGGATTTTCATTTCTGCTGAGTACTCTGATAACCACCGTGGTTTCATCACATACGCCTGCAGCTGTAACATGACAAAAGGAAGAAAGTTGTTAGCCATAGGGGAGGTTTTTCGACTCTAGAGGTGTGGTTTGCCAGCTTGATAACTAATATGGAGGTAAAAATGATCACCAACTCCCCAGAAGATTTTTAAATGTGCAGAAATCTGGTTGGATTTCAAATGAGCCATTTAAGTGAATAAATGAATGTATTTATCATTTGGTCTGTGTGGAGTTTGCATCTTTAAGCACAGAAACTTTCCTTCTTTTTTAACCTTCTACATTTAACATTATTACCAAATAAACACCAAAAACACAGGATATATATATAAAACTAAGGCTTGTTGTAACAGTTAGCAGCGGTGTGGTGGATCCAGGAAGGAGGACCTTCTGCTCTAATGAGCCCTCAGATCTGAAGCGACCTTCATGAACACTTTTCATCACCTGTGCTAATGTGCTCCCTGACAGGCGCCCCGGTGGGCCTCACTGCTCCAACAGAAGCAGTTTAAGCTGCAGGTCTGATCTTAACCAGTCGTCTTTACTCTCATTGGTCACTTGTTGCTTTGTGTTTTCTCTCTTAATGCTTTTAACAAAAGTAATTTGTTGAAAAGCTTTGAGGATTATGCTGGAACCGATCCATCTGGCACCTTCTCTCTGCTTAAAGGCAGGAAATCCCTCAGTTTAATCTGCACAGTTTATACTTTTATATAAAGCTGCACCTCTTAGTCCAATAATTGACTAATTACAGATGATTTTTCCAAGAATACCTACAAAATATTCACTTTTATTCTTCCACCTTTTAAATAGTAAGAATTTCCCGTTTTTTCCTTCTTCCGTTATAATTAATTACGTACTTATGAGTTGGGATGTTTTTGTGGGTATTTTGTATGGACTAATATATAAAACAGTTTGCAAGGAAAATAATTTGCAGATTGCTAAATAATATAAATATATCAATAAATGTATGCCTTTATCTTGCTAAATATTATGTGGCACAAATACAGCTACATAAAAACTGAGACACACGCTTCAGGGAAAGTCATTTTTTTAAGTTTATTCATTGAGAATATTGGCAAAAAACACCAAAAACAGACCTTTGTATTTTCTTCTGTATTATCCTTATCATGTCCTTATTATTAGTATGTCTCTAAACTTTAAAGTTTTATTATTACTTGGATTGTTTTGTCAGTTTTGTCTGGGGATATTTTATACATGACACAATAATAAAACTAAATCACCTAAGTGGTCTTTCTAAGGCGTTTAATTTTTCATGCTGTAAGTTAAATAAACAGGTTTACATCCTGTTGGGAGCTCTTTGCCCTCCGTAGATCCGCCTGCACTGCATCTACCTCTGCGTCTGATGTTTGCTAAAGTTTGGTTTGAATGTGACCCGAGGAGTGACAGAGAGGAGGTGATGTCAGGGCAGAAAAGCAGCGGTCGATCCGTCATGGGAATTTACAGCTGGGTTGGTGCGTGGAATCTTAATCGGCAGCAGCATTGTTCGGGGCAGGTCCTGCGTGGGGGGCAGACAGGCGAGGGAGGAGGGGTCGGAACAGGGTTTATTTTTGGGGAGGGGAAGGCTGCTGTTGCTGCTGTTTTGACAGGACGACCCCAAGCGGCAACTTCACGGGCTGAAAAATGAAGCCAAAATCTGCAGTTCCTCTAATGCCCACATGAGGCTGTAAATTATGGTGTGTGAAACAGTCTGCTGCCCTAACAACGTCTGACTACAGCAAACTAACGCTGGGGCTTCAAATGCAAAGTCCACATATCAGTGGCTACACCCATCTTTTATCAGCATCTAAACAGACTGAAGGCAGGTTATCATTTATCTGTGATGTACATGCAGAAGCCCCGCCCACCAGAACAGTGTGGGAATCGACTCCTGGACGCCTCTTTGATCTGATGTGTTTGTCTGTGTTTGTTCAGCCAGTGGAAGTGCTGAGAGGAAGACAGGAAACGAGGAAGCAGCAGCAGAGGAAGAAGACAGAGAGGAAGTGTTTGCGGTGGAGCTTCACAAAGGGCCTCACGGTCTCGGACTGGCCCTCGTAGATGGGATGGTAAGTATTTACACACCATTTCTACATAACGTGGAAGGCAGGAAGAGGTTTGTGTAGCTGCTGAGATCAGGCTCTAATTAGATCGGACTAAAAACTGCTGAAGGGCTGAAAACAATCATCGAATGACTAAATGTTCCTGCAGTGTTCCTCTTTGCTTGATTTACTTCACTGTGACTGTTGTTTGATTGGACTAAAAGAGATACTGACAGACATCCTTTAGTCTTTTTCTATTTATTAGCAGAAAATCAAATCCTCGTCCTGGGAGTTTAAATATCTGCAGCTAATTTCTCACAAAATATCCGAGAAGTTTCTAATTTCATAATAATTCACCAAAGTGTTAAAATCAGGGCACGATTTGTGAAGAAACCAGAGGGCTCTTCCCCATTCATTTATAGATGAAGTTAAACATATAAGCACAGCTTTTCCAAGAATATACTAATGTATTTTTAATGAAATTTAATATGCACAGTATTCCAAGTCTCGTGTTTTCCTCTTTAGACACTGGTGATCCAATCAAACACAAGAATACAGGTTTAACATGCCAGATTTAAATCTCACTTCCACTTGGTGCCATTTGGCCAGCTGTGCCATTTAACTTCAGTATTTAATAGGAAATAAGCTCAAATATCTGCAGCACAAACGCTGTCAGTTTAAAACATATCAGGCTAAATATATATTCCGCTACAGCAGATTATTCCTACGTCTGCCTTAATGATGACGGACTTTTTCTGCTTTCCTGCGGAGCGTCACCTGTAGAGCGTCGCCCTCTTTTACAGCAGATTTTCAAGTTTGAGAGTTAATAAATATATGAAAATCACTCAGCTCTGTAAATCGGTTTACAGCATCATGATAAATTCTTACCCTCAGGGGGATGAAAAATTATTTAGCAGAGACACAGGAGAGGAAATCCCACCCCAGCAAATCACACCTTGGTTAAAATATTATCTTCTGGGCCAAAGCAGTGAACGAACCTACAAAAATCATCCTTCAGTGGGTATCTGTAATCCCTTCATGTCTCCCAGTAATCAGATTTTTTTGTCCTGTTTTTATGCCTTCGTGTAGAAAACACAGCTGAGAATGAGCGGCATTTACGTGAAGTCGGTCGTTCCCGACTCTCCGGCCGCCAAATGTCAGAAACTGAGAACAGGCGATCGAATCCTGGCCGTGAACGGCATCAGCCTGGTCGGGATGGAATACAGCACGTGAGTATAAAAGTACAGACAGAGCAAAATCATCAGTTACCTGCTTTTACTTTGTCAAGCCTTGAAGTTTTTCTCATTATGAATGACTTACTGGTGAATATAAAAAGAGGAAAGTTTTTTTTTTTTAATTCTTTCTTCAGGTTTTTCCATCCAAATCCCAGATAACCTTTAAACTGCTCTAGGCAACATTTTCATGCATAAAACACTTATTAGAAATATTAATATTAATCCCCCCCCAAAAAAGAATGAGGCCCCCCGAGCAGGCTGACATTAGCCAGCTAACTGCTGTGGGTATCGAGTAGTTTGTGTGTTAGTGTTAATAAACCTTTATCTGGCAAACCTGACCAATGTCAGGAGAAAACTACGGTTGTTGGTTTTCAGGATTCAATTTTTGTGACGGGACATTTGTTTTCAGTGTCGTTAATGGAAATAAATGGTTTAACTGCTAAACACAGGTTAAGGACTTGACTGAGGAGTTGCTGTCTGATTTCATTAGTAAGTATATTTGGATGTCATTGAGTGATGAATCATATCAGGGAAATGTAAGCGGACCCAGAATAGAAGCTTGAGGAACACCACAGCTGACTTTTATTAAAAAAAGGTGGAAATAACAAAACACATGATAAAAGGTGCTTAATAAAACATACGTCATGCAAGTAGAGTATAAAAAATAGGAAAAGCATAAAAAGAAGATTTAAGACATTTTGAAAACGTTTAAAAACGATGTACAGTTCATACATGAGTGTGAGCAACAGACGTTTTTCATTCTGCATGTAGATCGTAGCACTATTGTCTGTATTTTTAATCTTTTGACTCCAAATATGAACATTAAAACAGAAATCAGAAATCTGAAACACACCAACGTGATTTCTGAACAAAAAGCCTCGACATCGTTGACGTCCATCTTGTTGTGTTTTCGTTTCAGTGGGCGGGAGCTGATTCGCTCATCCGGAGACTCTCTCAAGCTGCTGGTCGCTAAGATGGACTCCAAAACAGGTGGCAAAGCCTCGACTACGACTACGTGCTGAAGGAAGAGCGCTGGTGGACGATCAAGTGCATTGTGGGAATACTGGAGGACGTGAGATTCATCCCTCTTGCTTCATCCCAAAGTCAGTATTTCTCACAGGATGGATTCCCCGACCAAAGGAACACACACTTCCTCCTTTTTGTTTCTGACTCATTGTGGGATGGAGACAATCAAACCGAACACAGACTGTGGGCGCCTTGCTGGCAGACGGAGGGGGAAGACAACTTTTAAAAGTTCTTTTTTTTTTCTTCTAAAAACAAACTCAAAAAAAGTGAAGGGGGGAAAACCAGCGTCTGAGTGCACAATTTAATGTCTGAAGAGCGCCGGCGAACGTCTGGCTTCAACTGGAATTATTTCCAAATTCATTTTTAAATTATATCTATTTAAAAAAAACTGTGAAGCTTTATATGTTACACTCCAAAAACAAAAGATTTTCCCAGCTGTTTACTTTGTTAGAGGGAAGTATCTGCCAGTGGGCATGTCTCAGATTCAGACAGATTTCCAACACACCGATTTACACCACAGGAACGACTGAACATTAACCCTCAGTTTTCTGCTGCTTCAGGTTCTTTCTTGTATAAATGCATCACCAGCCTGCTGCTGTAACACCGTAAGATAATATCAATCATTTAAAGTAAAATCTAATTAGCACTTACAGCGTGTTATTCATTATTATTCACACACACACACACACACACACACACACAGAAAAAAGCAGGTGTAGGTGTGTTTGGTTTCTTTAACTTGCAGCCCAAATTTAGAACAGCCAAGCTCCACCCCCGGGCAGGTTAAATGTCCGGGTTAAAGAGAAGCAGTGCTTCTCCAACTGTGGCGGTGGAGCCGCTGTAGCGGTAGGCGTGGATGACCGGGGGTAAAATAACAACTGAAATGTGGTTATTGTTGGGAAAATAAACACACAAGATTCAGGGAGTTGTTGCCCCAAGAGAGGGACTTTTAGTGAGTTTTAATATGGGTAGGTGGAGCGTGAGGTGGATCAGCACGTTGTATGGGACCAGCATGGCTGGTTGACCAGTCAGTCTATCTTCCAGCCCTTATTTATGTCTGAGTTGTGGGTAGTGACACCCCAGAACAAGATTACGGATACCAGCAGCTGAAATGTGTTTCCTTCTCAGGTTGGCTCAGCCTTAAAGATGTGGTGAGGAGCTCAAAGTAGACTTACTACTCCTTCATGTCATAATTAGCCAGCTGTGGTGGTTCAAACTGATCAGGATGCCTCCTGGATGCCTGCCTTTGGAGGTTTTCCAGGCTAACTCAACTGGGAGAAGACCCAGAACTCCTTGAGGAGATTATCTGTTACATCAGGCCTGGGAACAGCTCGGGATCCCCAAGGAGGAGATGGAAAACAATACTGGGGTAAAAGATGTCTGAAATACCATGCTTACCTGCTGCCAGTGCAGTTAGTTGAACTTTAGGGTTAGTAAAGTTCAAATATCTTGTTGACTCTCCCCATTTCAGTCCACTGACTTTAAATGGTTTGAGTCATTCAGAGCTTCCTAGAAGAAAACGGGAAGGCTTGAAAGCAGGTCCAGAGGAAGCAGACGACATGGAGGAGATCCACCCCAGGCTATGTGGATAAAATGAGAAACAGCACCAGATAGCCTCAAACCAAAGGCAGTTAGTGTCAGACACATAAAACAAGAGGCTAGGGTTAGGAAGAAACTGCTGGGTCAGCTTCAAGTTAAATTGCAGGTTAGGTTTAGGCACTAAGACCAAGTGGTTGGGGTTAGACTTAACCATGAGGATCATTTTTAGGGTAGGGTTAGGTTACATCTCTCACCTGTTGGGTATATACAGAGAGAACTGAGGGCAAAATGAATGTAAGAGACCTGATTTGATTGGTAGTCCCCAACAGATGGGCGGGGCATGGACAACCAATAAAAAAATATTGAGCTGAATAAATTTTTTGGGGTCCTTTTTTATCGATTAAAAACTGTGGGTTGTGAATCTTTGTGAGGTGTACCAGGAGAAAAACGTTTGAGAACCTCTGCTTTAAAGTTACAGTCCTTAAGATTTCCAGTGTTACCTTCACTGCACGTCCAAAGAAACGGAAAAAAGAAATCAGTCGGTAATAATCACAGTGAGGGCTGCACCTCTTTATTACTGATTATTCTGCAGGTCATTTTCTTCATTAATCTTTCTGTAAAACAGTAAAAAATGCCTCAATCTAAACCTAAAAGCATTTTTCGTTTATTTAAATGTGAAGCTGTTTTGACACATGTACTGCAGACCTGATCTTTTCTGAAAAGTCACAGTTACAGTCAAATAAAATACTGCCCCTCCTCGACGTGCTAAATGCCAAACATGAACGCTGCATAGTCTGCTTAGTTCAGACTACTTTAGCAGATCAGCATCACGTCCCACATTTTCCTACACAAACATCCTCTTTGTCCCAGCTTCTCTTTGGGATAGTTTATTGGGATCTTGGCACCCTAGATGTCGGACTGTGGCCTAAACCATGCGTATTTCTGGTAGTTTGAAGCAGACCGCTTCCTGCTGTGTTACATGTGGAAAAAGTAAAAGCACGAAACTGATTCTCCCAAAAAGTTTCATGTGTGAAAACAGCTTCAAAGTTTAAAGACATCTGGGAACAGGACATTACACATTTTATGAGTTAATGGGTTAATCACCTCATTAATGTGGCCCTAATTACAGTTTGGTTTCCCTCATAACCGCAGGGCTCAGCCCAAAAATAAAAATGAGACACATTTAAACTCCAAAACCTTCTCCAGACTCCTCTGGGTAAAACCAGAAAAAACTAACTGAAAGAATTCAGTTTATTTTATGAAATATATTTTAATGTATATATGAAAATATGAAGAGAAACCTGACTTTCTTCAGTATGTCTGCTCAGCACATTTTACACTACACTAACATGTTCGACTGGTTTAATGAATGACATCATAAAACATCTGATGTATAAAAAACTGCTGCAGAGATCGATGACCTGAAGTCTGTCTGTGTTCTTCATCCTAAAGTATTCTGTTTTGTAATATTTATACTGCGCAGTGTTTTTGAATCTATGGAATAAATATTATTATTTTGACTTGGAAAACCTGGCACTTCTGCTCATTTTACACTCTGTTTCCTTAAATCAGGCCTCTGTTAGTAAACAGGAGGAAGAGGAGGAGGTTTGGGGTGAAGCTGGGATCTAAAAGCCGGGCTGGGTGGAGCAGCAGCAGGAGGGAAGCTGCTGGGTGTGGCGACTGCATGGCACGCTTTGGTGGCCGCTGTTTATAGCAGCTCCGCGGTTTCCACCAGCCAGGCACTTTCCAGTGACTCCAGCATGGCAGCAGGGAAAAAATGCCACTCTGACCTGGTGTAAAGATTTGCACACGCCGACTTAAACTGCGTCCCTGAGGGTGCAATTAAAGCGTGAGCAGACCGGGAGGTGCTGAGTGAGACGCTCCCTGCAGCTTTCAGACATAAATCCTCCTCTAAGTGTTCCTGAGGGTTCACTGGAGGAGCTCGTTAGCTTTAATGATTTAGTTTAAATTCAGTTTTATTTGAGTTTTTGCTGCTTTAAGCGTTAGTTCATAATAAAATGGGAAGTGGTGAGTGAAGTGAGGAATCGATAATACTGTATAAACATATTACTTTGTCACATAGACTTTCCAGTCTAAACAAACATGAAGCATCACCATGTTTAATAATTTGACCAAACAAAAAAGGGGATACTGAAGACATTTCCTGCATATTTTTATATTTTTTAGTTAGTTTTACAAGCAGCAGAAAACATCTTCTTGTAAAGCTAGTTGGCCAACTTGCCAGATTTCTTGATTCATGGTACTAACTTATGTATAATCAAACAGTAATGATTTATGTCTGTGTAGGTTCTCAGTCATCCAGGACATGGTAGTCTAAGAGTTTGAAAGAAGGCAACTGGACTTCTTTAAGTCTTAAACAACTTAAAGAAGTCCAGTTGTTCTTTCAAACCCTCAGAGTACTGATTTATCCATCAGTAAAGGCACATGGAGGTGGTTAGCCAGCTAGCTGTGACTGAGCTACACAGCATGTATCGTTGTGGTCAGAAGTTTCCATCCACTCATCATGGGCATCATGGGAATGTCATGCTAATTTTGGGGCTTTTAATGAACAGAGTCCTGCTTCGACCTGAAGTAATGGTCATAGTTGAGGATGGGACAGTCTGTAAATGGCGGTCTGTAGTCGTAGTACACGGTGGCCTCTGGAGGGCTCTCCTCCGGCCCTCCTTTGAAGCCACACTCCTCCAGTGAGCCCTCCAGGGGCAGACGGGCCTCCTGTGTTGGCACCTTGCTTCTGAAAACCTCTAGTCTGGAGGTCTGAATCCCAACGTGGTCCTCGATCACACTCATCAGACCAAAAACTGTGCGGCTGCTCGATTAAAACCACCTCAAAATTTCCCGGATGGGTTGTGGCTGAGGTGAAGGGGACCAGTCGGACGCTCAGACGAATGAACCTGCTGGTTTGGTGACAGTGAAAATTTAGTTTTAGACCACATGGTTTTGACTATATACTATATATTACAGAAGATGGCTTCCAGGTTGGTTAAGTGGCTTAAAAGTGCATGCTTTCTAATAACCAGCAGGGGGCGACTCCTGTGGTATTAAAAGGAATCTGTGAGAGTCTATGAGAAAATGACTCCACTTATCATTTGATTTACAACCTCAGTAAATTTTTTCCTGATAAGTTTAAACTCTTATTTAATAAAACGTGTTTGTTTTTTAAATGATCACAGCAGCAGTTCTTACATGTTGTTTATTAAAATAATCAATCATTGGACAACAACAGTCAGAAATATCTTCAGATGTCTAATTTTATCCAATCAACAGTGCTAACACCCACAAATATGCCATTTAATTTAATCTTGAGACGAAAAAAGCAACAAATTTTCACAACTGAAAAACAAAAAAGTAGAAGAAATGTTCATGTTTATGTTTCTGAAGTTTTGTTTCCATGAAAAAAAAATCAATTAGCACCTCCCACCTGACCCCCTCAGAATCAGCTGATTTTTTTAAGTACAATAACTCTAGTATATTTAATGAAGCCATGCAAAATTTTACCTTCATACTATGAATATTTTCAGACTTATAGGCCCTTGAAGTAGGTAAGGGAGTGTCAAAATTCTGTGCTTTTTAATATGCGTTATTTTTTTTAGCCCTCACAACTTAATAAGTACAGGAGGTATCCATGTTATATTTTCAGAGCTGTAAGACACATTTATGTTCCGATAAAAACTGCAACCAAATAAATTTTACACCCACAAGTACCATGGGATATAATTTTAGTAACAAACTGCACCAGTTTAATTTTAGGCTTTAAAATTAGATTTCACAAACCATGTAATATTGGCTACCACACTCTGGCTTCCACATCTTTTTTTCCACTCATTCTAATCCTATGTATCAGTGGTAACCATCAGGGCAAGCAAAGCAGGCAGTGCTTGCTCAGTGAAATCTAAAAATAGATATTGATTAAAACATACCAAAGTGAAAGTGATCTCTCTCCTTTCATCCCAAACATCTGAGTTGGGATGGAACGGGTGGAGTCTTACCCAGCACTTTTAGATTAACATCTCTGAGAAATCACTTGGTTGACTGAATGTACAAAGTTTAACCAGCTATTTTGCTAATGCACCACCTTAATTTTTCATTAATATTTTTAATCCCCCTGTAGATATTGACAGTTAACCATATCACACAGTGTGCAAGCCTTCTAATTCAGCTGTGATTTATTTTATAATTATATTTAATGTACTTTTACTTTTGATAATTTATGTATAATCCCAATTCCAAAAAAGTCTGTGCAGTGTAAAAATGTGAATTAAAACAGAATGCAATGATTTGCAAATCTCATAAACTCATATTTTATCACAACAGAATGTAGAAAAGATGTTTAAATTGAGGAAATGTATGATTTTAATAAAACTATGAGCTCATTTTGAGTTTGATGGCAGCAACACGTCTCTAAAGTTGGACAGGTCCATGTTTCCTCTGTGCAGCATCTCCTCTTCTTTAACATCAGTCTGTAAACTTTTTGGAGAGGAATGTTGTCCCATTCTTGTCTAATAGAAGATTCTAGCTGCTCAGCAGTCCTGGGTCTTCTTTGTCCTGTTTCTGGTTTCATGATGCTCCAAATGTTCTCAGGTGGTGAAAGGTCTGGACTGCAGGCAGGTCAGTTCAGCACCCGGACTCTTCTACTATGAAGACATGCTGCTGGAATAGATGCAGTCTGTGGTTTAGCATCGTCCTGCTGAAATATGAAGGTC
>VUQS01004811.1:1572-22867 GCA_015108495.1 Heterochromis multidens
AAGTGTGTGTGAATGTGTTTATGGGTTGAGGGGAGTGTCTGTCTCTAGTTTTTTTTTCGGTGGGGGGGATATGTACTGTATGTACATATGGTGCTAAACTGGCATCTCTGCAGTTCAGTCCTGCCACCTATTAAAAATATTTGCTGCATTATATAAGGAGAAATATGACGGAGGATGTCATGAATTGTTGGGCAGCTGAAATCCCAACAAAAACTAAGAATGCAAAAACATTTCACTTGTAAAACTACGGCAAATATTCTCCTTAAAAGGAAAGGTGATGAAACAGAGTAGTTAACATGCCCCTGTCAAAACTTTTTTGAAATGTGTTCAAAATAGATGTGTATTTTCCAGTCTATTTTGCAGTTTCAAGATTTCATATGCTTTCACTGGAACTCTTAATATGAGGTCCAAAGAGATGTTAATGCAAGCAAAAGGCCATTATTAGGCTGAAAAAACAAAATAAACCTAACAGAGGGACAGCAAAAACCTTAGGAGTGGCTAAATCAACAATCTGGTGCATTGTTAAAGGAAAGAAAAATGAAGGCACTGACCAGTTCAGCAACACCAAAAGGCCCAAAAGACCACAGATGACAACTAAAGTGCATGATGACAGAATTATTTCCATGGTCAAGAAAAACAGTTTCACAACATCTAACCAGGTCAAGAATATTCTTGAGGGGTATAATTGTAAAAGTCTACAATCAAGCGATGCCATTATAAATGTAAATACAGAGTGTTTACAACAAAGTGCAAACCACTGGTGACACTCAAGAACAAGAAGGAAAAAAGGCTATGACTATGTATAAAAATAATTCTGTAATTCCTAAACAGTTAATGCAACATTTTTGCAAAACTCCCATGAATTAAAGCTGAAAGTCTGTACTTCCATCACGTTTTGATTGATTTAAATGGTGGTGTACAGAGGCAAAACTATAAAAACTTAAGGACCTATATCACCTCCACCTCTGCAGTCATCACAGACACAGACTCTCCAAAGGACTAATGGATACTGTAGATAATTCATACTTAAGCTGGCAGAAGAGCCTGTAGAGGTGTGAGGGACAGGAAGTACAAGGAAGACAGAACTTTAAGACAGCTGTTTGCAATTGGAGAGGAAATGAGTTACTCAGAAAACTAAAGTCATTTTTTTTCTGAAGGCAATGACACAGACAATACAGATAGTTGAATTTGCATTTAATACATTAATTTCTCTTCTCTCTGTATTACTGTAGGGTCTTTACCTTACAATGTAAAGCACCTTGGGGCAACTGTTGTTGTGATTTGGCGCTATATAAATAAAATTGAATCGAATTGAATTAATCATTGTGAATTTGTCCCATATCAATGCCAAATAACTCCAGTACTAATCTCACTTTGACTATATACATTTTTTATTTAATGGCTGAATAATAAACAAGTCAGTCTTACTATGAAAATAAGTAAGGCCTTTACTAAAGAAAAATAAGTATACATGCAAATCACGTGTATTATGAAGTGCACCACATTTATTATTTTGATAATAAGTGACATCCCTAATCCCAGAGCTCAACTAATGCCAGTTGGAGAAGACAATCTTGACAAAATATGTCCAAATGTTATTGTGTACCATGCTTCTCACACTCAAGCCCTCTATCAAATGGCAAACCGCTGGGGTTATTTACTGGATCAAAGCACACAGTTTTGCTTTGTGGTGGTATGCAAGACTGAAGTCAACTCGGGTATGGTATGTGAATGCAGCCATATATGGCTCTCTTCTGTCCCAGTGGTCCCTCTTATTTATAACAATCGAAGTCCAATATCACAATAGGCTGACTGTTGCTGTTTTCCAAGAAACAGCACATGAGGGTTGCAGAAAACTGAACACTTGAAACACCATACCAACATTAGAGAGTTTTATGATGATTATGGCAGAAAACCAGGAACAAAAAGGTAATTATATTTTGTATTATGTCAAATAAAACTGCTTCTACAGTATAATATAAATAATATAATATAAATTTCTTTTCCTATACCCCTGTGGCACCTAAGGTGTTGCAACTTTTTTAGTAGTTGTGTTTTGGCACTCGCCATTATTAGAAAGAAAACAGACAAATGCTACTTGAAGGCATGTAACCATGACCTTTCCCTAACACTGACCAAACATAAACACAGGTAAAATTTTGTATGTGATTACTATGGAATCTTGTTTCTGCCACTGAAAAAAAAATAAAAACTGCCATGCAGAGCTAATACAAAATTTGACTTATTATGTAAAAGTTTTGAGTTATTATCTCAAAATGTCGAGTGACGTATCTCAAAATTTTGACTTTGTGACTGAGTATCTCAAAGTAAGTGAGTAAGTCGAAATTTCAAGATACCTAACTTGAAATCTGGAGTTATTAAGTTGACATTTTGAGATACTAACCTGAAGTTTTGACATAAGGAGGGCAAATAAAATAAAAAATTCAACTGGCAGAAACAAGCTTCCATAGATCTTTTCTACAGATAAGAACAGAATTAAAAGCCCCTGTATAAATTTTTATTTTTTTTTAAGTATTTTCGAAGTGCTGATAAACAGAGCAAGGAATTTTAACACAGCTTTTCCAAGCATCCTAATTTTATTTTGGTTGCTTACATTATTTTACTTTGAACATAGAAACAAAATTATTTCAGAAAAAACAAGTTTTCAGCCTCCAGTCTCTCACATGTCTCCTGAGAAATCCCAGCGCATTCATCTTGGGCAAATCTCTCAAGCTCCTCCAGATTTGATGGTCTTCTGGCATGGACCTTGGTCTTCAGTTTAACCTAACAGAACCACAGCAGTGGTTTGTGCCATGGCTCAATAAAAAGGTCAGTTTCTCAGGGGGCTAATAATATTGACCCTGGTATTTTTTTTTCTGAAATAATTCTGTTATTGTGCACAAATAGAAGTAATTTATGCTTCCTGTACTTTGTATTTCCACCATTTTTTTATTTATTAAAAACTATTAGCCTACGTCTACTACTAGCCTAAAGATTGTTTCAGTCCACCATTTATAGCCACAGAAACATTGAACAATTAATATAATTTCACAAGAGTTCCACACAACCCTCCTGAGTTTTTTCCTTCTGTTCTTCAGAATAATGTGCTGCTACTTTCAGTTCAGTGCTGTTTCTATCACAAAATGTCAACTCTGTCAGAGACACAGATCAGATCAGTGCCTATCGAATTATGGCTGTGGTATAATAACATCAACTGATGGCTCACAGCCTAATACTCTGCAGTCCATGTGAGTCAGTAGGTAAAATTGACAAAATGCAACTGACACATCTCCCTTTAGTAACATTTCCTGTGCAATCATGATCTCATCTTGGTATGAACATTTATCAGGATGTTTATACTAAGTTGTATTATAACGTCAGACTATTACACAGAATTTGACCTTGGCCCATAAAAGTAAATATGAAATATTTAAGTTGATTTTTTTGCCATTCTGTTTATGATTCACTGACGTTATCTCTTACCCCATTCATCCCATTCATGTCCAAATGTTGAATCTAAGTCGTAAATCACAGTCACATGTTCTCAATGACAAGCAGATGCTCACTAAATCAAACTGCATTGTGCTCCATGGAAAGCAAGATGGTCACAAAAGTGAAAATGTGCCTGGCACATAGATCTCATCAAGGAATTTAAATAAATAAAAACATTAATTAATTAATTTAAAAAAAAACCTCTTTAATAACTATGTCATCCTATTCCAAATTCAATATATTTCTGCTGTGCTCCATATTTCCACCAGCAGTATTACCTGAGTGAAGAAATTATCTCCAAATATGCAGAGTCCTGGAAGGATCAAACATAAAAACAGATTTATAATGTTGCTTAGGAGTTGTATTTTGGCTGATTGTCCATTCTTGACATCTAATCTTGGTTGAAGAATTGTTTTTAAAAACATCAATATATTGCCAATGTCAGCAATATTCCCTTGCCATCTGCCCGATGTCCTTCTTGAATGTTTCCTAGATGTCTTTCTTGGACTTTTTTTTATCAAGGGGAAGTTGTGTATCATACATTTTTATGTTATCCTTTTATTAGTTACAAAAAAATTCAAACAAAAAAAATTTTCAGTTGAGGGACAAATTTCATATATTCATCCATGATCATGATCATGAGCTCCCCCCCTGCATTTAGTATCATCCTAATGAGCCAACCAATCAACCCACTTGATTAACAGCAGAGGGCAGAGAGGCAATGGCTATGACAGACCAGATGAGTAAATTTACCATGTAACACATGATGAGACAGGATTATAATTTAGATATACATAAATTTTATGCACTTTTTAAAATATATTTTTTTCAAAATGGTAGTCTGTGTATGTGGACTGAGCATTGTTCGGCTGTCTGCTCATAGCTATGTCATATCCAAATAGGTTGTAAATCAAATGTTGCATTTGCTTTTTTTATTGCAATAAAATTATCAATATTTCTTGGTTTGTGAGAGTCTGACTGGACCACTAGTGTACGTGGGAAGGACGTCACTGTTTTAACCATGTTTGCTGGGTGTGCAAGAGGACTTACAATCACGTCAGTGCTGCTGTAGTACCATCCTACCCACTGCCTTACTCATCTTCAAATAAAAGCCAATTCATCACAATCATTTTACCTTAATGCATACCAGATGGCCAGTTAGAGAGTTCACAATCCACCAAGCCATATAATAGTATCATGTTACTTTGTATAGCAGGACAAACGTATGTCATGGAAGGTTAGACTCAATAGCTTTGGCCCTGTGCCCAATATATGCCAAGTAGATATGATAATGCGAGTCCCTCACATTTGACTGAGTACATTGTGCTTGGCAACAGCATCAAATAACATATCGCAAGGTACAAGACAGTATGTAATTGGCCGTTATAATCCAGCAATGAGTGCACAGCCTTTAACATATAGAGCATCCAAATACCTGCCTGCAGTTAACAAAATAGAGTGTGCAGAGTGGTGTTCATGAAAAAGGATTGCTCATGTATAATGATGCTATTGATCAATGTCTGTCCACAAAGGTATCTGCTATCAATTCTGCATTCCAGCTGGTCCATAAAATGTATAACTCACATTTTTAATATAAGATTATTGACCAGAGATGAGAGCATGGGTCATTTATTGTAGTCTATGTGAGAGACCTCAAGACAAAGACAAAATGAAGGAAATAAAGGAACATAAAAATGAATTTTCTCTGCTATACATGAAAGCAAAAGCTGTGTCCACCCCTTTGTTAGAGTGCAACTTGAACCCTATTGCTTTCTGACTAGCTGGGCAAATAAGTCACTGAGGTCAACACCCCAAACTATGAGAAAGTGAATCAGATGGTCATCAATTGTTGAGTCAGTTAAAACCCAAGAGAGATACTTCAAAAGAAACTGTGGGATTCAAGACTCTTTCTTCTAACTCCTTCAGATTCCGCGTGTCTTAATATTTTAGAATTTTCTTTTCCTCTTTCCCTTTTTTCTTACTTGCCTTTTCCACTGTTGCTCCTCCTGCATCATCTCTTCCTCCCTGACTCTCAGACCTCACGCGGTCCTAGTAAAACTGCCTTTATGTTTGTTTTGTTTTGTTTTCTCCACCTCTTCCTACTCTTCTCCTCCCTAAACCGTATTTCTGGGTGTTGTGAATCCAAAGGAGCCATAAAAAAGGGAAACGCAAAGCTCTGAGCCATAACAGCAATGCATCCCCTGTGAAATCTTAGACGGCCATTAAGCTAATGGGGCTCTCTGGCCCAGCCGGTGGTATAACTCAGTTCGCAAGCTCTAAGGCCGGGACCAGGCACAATGGGGCCCCGTGTTCCAGTGTGTTGGTGTAAACATTGCACAATGAGTCGGCTTCACAAAGCATTAAATAGAGATGAATGGGGAACTCTCACGTAAAATAGGATTAAACACAGCTGTCAATAGCTTAAAGGCTCCATTTCCAGAAAATCATTCAGAAATATAGTCCTACTGTATTTTATGTGAAGAGCACTTTATGATAAGACTCCAAAAGCAGAGAAGTATAGGAATTAGCACTTTCAACGGCATTCAGGTAAGTCAACACAAACCAAGCTGTGACATTAAAAAAAAGAAAGACGTCAACTTGAACCTCAGCAATATCCTTCACTAAATTTGAAATCATATCTTGTCTCTGTCTGTCTTGATTGGCTAGTTCAAAGCAAAGGGCTCATGTCGCTCCCTCCTCGTGAGAAAGGGCAGCAGAACTTAAGCTTTTACAGTCAAAACCATTTACTGTGTTTACTTTTGGTTAGCAGGCCAGCACGCACTCACAGACCCCAGGTAGTAGATCGCTTGCTCTCTCCCTCCCTCCCGCCTTCTGTCTCAGTCTGTCTGCCTGCTCAGTTTGTTTTTAACAAGAAGGGAAGGAGATGATACCACCTCAATTACAGGGGAAGTGCTTTTTTATGGGCCTCTCTGGGACTATCACACATGCACACAATGTGAGTGTGAACTAATGAATTCAGAACAATGTACATTTCGTTACAGGGGAATTTATAATAGACGCCCACTGTACACTGGAGTTCACAGACAGTCACTGATGGAGATAACCTTATTGTCACCTTAGCAGCAGTTTGGGGAAAACAACTTTAAAGGAAACATTTTTATTTAAAGATGAAGATAAAGAAATTCTATTTTAGTTTTCCCATTGCTGATCACCATCACTCCCAGCACTCAGAGAGCCATGCTGAGAGGCATGAGCACTAAAGCCCCCTTCAAGACGAGGGAAATCAGTTTCATTTCTTCTCTCTGTGTGTTCCCACTTTCCTCCTCCTCTTGTGTAGGCCTGGAGCTCCCCTTCTCCTCAACAATAGGAGTGGAGGAGTGTGGATCCTGTCTGTTCTCAGGACCAGGGGTGTAAATTCCAGTGAAGCCCCAGGGCTCCGGATAGAAGGAGAGGCCGAACTCTGTCTGCCCCCACCTTCTTGCAGTCCTCAGGGGAGCTAAAAGGTAATGAAGCCAGAGCAGCAGGGGTTCGTTGAGGTGGAGAGAGCACGAGTGTGTTTGTGTGTGTGTGTGTGTGTTTAAGGGCTTCTTTTGGGATTTCTTCATGGACACAGGGGAAGGGATTCCTGGGCCTGCTCTCCTCATCACCTCTAGTGACCACATGTCTAATTACACAGCGGGTCGGATGCACACACGCAGGCACGCACACACGCACACACACACACACACACACACACACTGTTGTGTCACACAGGCATTTGTAGACATCTATGATTTATATTGTTCTTGACTTTATGTTTTTGGACTTTATTGAAACATTTCAACAACTATGTGATGGATGGCCATGAAATTTTGTACAGATACTGTTGGCCCAGAGAAGATATAGCCCAGTGATTTCAGTGATTCCATGAGTTTTCCTTGGGCACTATAAGGTTCACATTTCTGGTTTTGAGTGTTTATACAAAGTTCATATTTCCCTCAACTCAATCCCCTGACATTCTGCATTCAAGTAGGTGTGCAGACGTTTTATTTGTACAGCTTCACAGAGTCACTAAAATGGCATTCTATGCAAACACATTCTATACAAAGCAAATGAAGCCTTATCTGTACTAAAAATATAGATAGCTTATATAAATAACTTCTTTAAAGCCCCTCTACAAGGAGAGACACTTATAAAGTTAAAACACAAATTGCAACAGTCTGAATTAGGCCTTTTCACTCTCTCTTCCTTATGCACACAGTAACCCCCCTGTCTCTGTAAAAGCACATTAACACTAATATTGTGCTAACATGCTAGTCTCCAGGGTGGCCTATGCTTTGTCAGACAAAGGCAGAGCAGAAACAGCACTCTTTAGTGCATTTAATTACTACTCTTACAGTTGTTTACGAGCCCAGTCAAATATTCTAGGCCGCTTTAAATTACGCATACACACTTAGCACACAGAGCCTGCTACTCCACTCACATATGGAGGGTGAGTAAGTCAAAGAGAAGATGCAATTTTGACTGCATTTCCTATGCAGTGCAGCAGTGTAGGGATCTACTTGCAGACAACATACCTCGAAACCTGGTACACCCCCACTAGCGGTAGGCCCCGCTCAGCAACAAAACAGCAGGAAATGCACTTTTATATCTGTTACACCTATCTGATTTGCCTGTGAGGCTCTTCTCAGTCTGGGAACATCTACACATGTTGCAATTGTGGAAAATGCACAGGACTGCCACACGACTGCAGCACGGGTACCCCAAATCTGAGATGAATTATCCGAAAGCTTAATGCTGAGTACACTGAACACGAATTGGGGATTTATGCTTCAGCGGGAAATCTATGTGTAGCTACATCGTAACCCTTCTGAAACCCTATAAAGTAACCTACGGTGTAACCTGATGTGCACCTCCCTAGAAATGAAACTACACATCAATGTTGAAGCAGCCTGCAACTACTGAGATTGGCCTGTTCAGTACCGTCAATTCCTCCTGTGCATTTCTGGATATTTTTTTGCCGCAGTTTTTGAATTTATCAGTGACAGAATAACAATCAGCATCTCAATATAAGGAATAATAATCATAGCGTCATATAAGGACTCACAAATGTCAGCAAATTCCTGGAGGAAGATTGCTGAAACTATCAGAATGGACCTGAGGGAATGTACAAAGAAGTGGAAAAAGTTGAGGGATAAATATGCCTCTGAAAAAAACTGACCACAACAAAGAGTGGGGACCCAGGAGGGAAAAAAATCTCAGCATTCATTTGTTTCTATCCGTTGGCACCACATATAAAACACCCGGACATGACCACATAGTAATTGACACACAAGCATAAATGCTGGCAACAACGTCAGCCTCTTATGCAGGTTATGTTGTAGGCTCTATAAAGATTCCCCAGAGGTGCCTAAATTAGGCCTAACACTGAACATAACTTTACATTGACTCAATCGCTTTTAAAGTCAAAACTGCACTAGAAAACATTTATTTCCTTGCGTGCTGATATAGACATGGATTCACCATGACATATCTCTTGGTGAATCTGAATGGTTGTGTGGGTAAATGTTGCATGGTCATACGCATATGCAATATTTTAGTACAGTTTTACGTCATCCGAATGAGTTATGAGACAGGGAAAGTGTGTTTGTCTGTATTAGATTTCCTCATTGTGGATGAGGACCAAGAGTTTCCAGTATTTGAGTGAGTGTGCAGAACTAAGATGACTCATCCAGCTGAAAAAAGCCAGTAGGTCTGAGTTCTCCTGAAGCTTCTTGGGGCAGCACAGCATTAGGAAATAGGATTTAGGATTCCTCCTGGGTGGTGAGGTTACCCCTATGTGAACAGGATGAAGACATGGTGATGTGAGGAAGCAGCAGATCTGCAGTGGTAACCACCATGCTAACTCATTTGCCCCTCAGAGTCTGGGGCCTTTGGAGGGAATGCAGCTCTTCTTTCATGTTGTCATGCATGAGCATGTCATATAATGAAATCAAACCCTCTATTTATAAATCTGCAACCATTAGTGTGTTTAGAGTGTCTCTAAATTAAAGTACTAAACCGTGGTCTATAAAATTTGTTCTGTAGTAAAGTGTTTTTCCTCAGGAATGGTGTGTGTGTGGTGAAAGTGAGGTATTTGGCAGTTTTACAGACATTTGAGTAATAGTGTGATCTTACATGAGTGCATAAGTGTGTGGTGTATCGGTGTATCAGGGGGAATGTGTGTGCCCGTCACAGTCACCAGACTTGCAGCTATCAGCCGTACAATGATCAGTCCTGATTTTTAGATGAAGGACCTCCATTTTTATCTTGGCCAAAACAACAGGGCTACTCTTAATTTAAACTTCTACATGTGTTTGACATCTTTACCTAGAGTAGAACGATGAACAGAGGTTTGCTTTTTGCAGATGCAAAGCATGAACTGCATGGTGCAAAGTCATAATGTTTGAAACTTGTGTAACTTATCGTCATTTACTATTTAAATTGCTGTTAACAACTCACCCACAGTAGTATAGTATGCCTTAGTTCTTGAGTATGTTTGAATGACATCTCCCTGTAAGATGAAATCATAATTTCAGAGTCCTTGGGTGGTTTGGTAAAGAGAAAGTATTCTACATGCACTTTAAAAGGCAAATACCAAAGAGCACATGAATCCTTGTAAATTCTTCATCACATAGGTAACGTGTATCTTGAAGAGTTACTGTGTCCTTAGAGATTCATTTTCTGGAGTACATTTTTGCGAAATGTGTGGCCTCCCATCCATCTCTCCATCCTGAAGAAAATTTACTGTCGTAAGTTAACAGATGATGCACCATTGTTATATTCATGACATTCCCACCAGGGAAGACATGCTATTGAGAAATTTCAGTGGTGTGACACAATTACTGTAATGGTTTAGTGGATATCCCTTAGAGACTGAATACATTAAGATGTGAACAGACCTGCAGATTGCTGTATGGAAACCTAGACACCACATATGTAATTATCTACTGCCACCACTGAATGAGTGAGAAATTACAGTGACACTGAACAACAAGTAGACTACAATTATAGAGCTTGCTCAGTAAACCTGCGTGTGACGGCAAGGAGAAATGGACATTCATTAAAATACAATTTGGCTTGCTTAGTTACGTTACAATGAATGGAAAAAGCAAACAGATGCAAACGACCAAATTTGGGTGAAATGGTGGATGGAGAGACGTGAGCAACAAGCACGAAAGTTAGAGGTGAGGTGAGTGAACTTTGCTCCCTGAGATCTGGAGCAACTGGATCTATATACTAACACTAACCGCTCATGACAACCCATGTTGGCATTTTAGGTAACTTTTAAATACAGATTTCTGGATTCAATTTAAAATTGTGTTATGTAACACAATTCATTTTTATGAAAGAGCACAACTTTCAGCACATGTTGAATTTTTTGGTGGTCTACACGTTGAGGATATTCTGCTTCTCACTGAACTTAATATGTTGAAGACTAATGGTAAATGGACTCGTTCTTATATAGCACTTTTCTATTCTACTTGAGAACTCAACTCAACATGTCTCATTCACCCAAGCACTTTTTTCTATGTCTAAGCGCTTTCTATCTAACATTCATACACATTCACACTCCGATGATTGCATCACGTGCAACTCAGGGTTCAGTATCTTGCCCAAGGACACTTTGGCATGCAGCCTTGACCAGCCAGGGATTGAACCATTGGCCTTCCGATTAGTAGATGACCTGCTCTACTTCCTAAGCCACAGCCACCACATGATAAGGTATTTATTCCAGGATTTTTCTTTTCTCTCTCTCTCTTAAGAGTTGCATCATATGTAAGGCTAACCTTGCTTCCATTCGTCCATAAGAGGTCCAAATAAGCATGACTGTCACTCTACTTTTAGCTGCAGTATTATTTGTTCTTAAAAGAAACAGTGACTTTGTGTAGCACCTATTCTGCATTTCCTCCACTAGTAAAATGATTTTTGCTATTTATTTTTGCCTTTATGTAATGTCCATATTTAAATGTCACTTTTGGAGACCAACGAGAACCTGTTTGACATCATGGATACCCAGCGGAGAGAAATCCCCTGCCTTACCACCCAGGTGTTTGTTTTTTCTACAATCCTTTGAAGAGGAAACAGGTACCAGGTGTCCTCTGAAAGTGCATGTTTCCTGTGGAGCCCTGGGACCAGACGTGCACAGTGTTCAACTTGTCTTCCTGGGAAGCTGATGCTGACACTTTTAATTTGACTCATGCATGCTGGTTCCCCGCAAAGACTCGTACAGACCAGATAAAACAGTATGTGCCAGACACAGACCCAAACAGGTTTGCTAGTGCAACCTGAGAATGACATGGACTGATAATTGTGTGACCATGCAGAGACATACAGTCTGATGTTGTAGTTTCATACTATACATATACATATATATATATATATATAATTACATACTAATACTGATAAAATAATTACTGGTTATCTATTGACTACAATCAGTGAAGTACACTATACACTCTATATTCAATATTGAATATTGATATATCCGTTGTATATGGATGACAACTGCACTTTGCATTTAATAATGAGTTATTATTAATCTCTGACTCTCTTCCACAGTGTGTTATTTGTCCTGTCTTCGTCCCCTCATCCCCAACCGGCAGATGGCTGCCCCTCCCTGAGCCTGGTTCTGCCAGAGACTTCTTCCTGTTAAAAGGGAGTTTTTCCTTCCCACTGTCGCCAAGTGCTTACTCATAGGGGGTCGTCTGATTATTGGGGTTTTCTCTGTATTATTGTAGGGGCTTTACCTTACAGTATAAAGCACCTTAAGGCGACTGTTGTTGTGATTTGGTGCTATATAAATTTAAAAAATTGAATTGAATTGAACTTTACCCACTAAATTAATAAAGCTCTCTGTGCATTCTGCTCTAAATTAATAAAGCAACAGGTGAGGGGAAATGGTGGTCATAATGGTAATTAAGTTTTCAACACCTAAACTTATTCAAGAGGCTGGTGGTTTCAGAGTAACTGCAATTTGACCTGAAAAGAAAAAAGATGATCAGACAGAATATTATCTAAGTGCAAGTTATAAATGTAGCATAAAGAATTGGAGAGCAAAGGAATTTGAGGGGAGGTAGCGGCTAGCAAAAAGTCTTTGAAAGGTGAAGCCACCAGCCTCTTTCACTGTGACCATGTACTCCACTGATGACAAGACCAAGATGGCATCTGCTGATAGGGGCTGCTCATCAGCACCTTCATTTCATGGGCCACAGATGGGGAGAAGAGTGGTAGTGTTTGTGTGTGAGAGTGAGACATATAATGCTTGAGCTTAGAGTTTTCTAAACATGGCAGCTATGTATTATGATAATTAGAGAAGCTATATCCTATATGTAGTTATGGGAACACATCCACACATACTTTAGTAAACAGATGAGACATTTATTAAAATGTAGCTTATGAACTGTGACCCAGTTGAGCTCACCAGTCTGAAGTGAGGCAACATAATTTTCCGTTAGATCCTGATTTAACCCATTATCCCATTTCAGGGATAAGTTTTTAAATGACTAATAAGAAAGTAATAAGTAATTAATAAAGTTACCCCAGTATGCGTGAATCTATCATGCATTTGAGAAATTTATGGATGGATCTTGTTGCTGCCTAACAATGCATCTTTCCTTAAAATTTCCTTAATATTTCCTTACACAAAATCTATGTCAGTGTTTATTTGGTTTTTTGGCTGCTAATTCCTCCTACATGATGACATGGTAAGCAATGAAACTTGGTAAACAGGTACATCTTAGGCCCCTGAAGGTTCTTATCTACAGTATATCAGATATTATGACTGATCACGTTGCCTAGCAACCACCTAGCAGTGGGCTAAAATGATCTGTTTTGAGCATTTAGGCATCTGTAACACCTTATAAAAGCATTGTATGATTTTTATTTTTGCCAAATAACATCTAATTTATATCCAAAAAACTTCAATTATGCATAATATATTATGACACGATCAGTGTTGGGTGTGACGCGTTACTGTAATCACATTACATTTTTCAGTAACGAGTAATGTAACATGTTACTGTACTAAATTCAGTAATTACGTTACAGTTACAATTATGTCGTTACTTTCGTTACAAAAGTTCGTCAGTTATCTGCATGCCGGGCGGATAAAAAGGACAAGAGCGCGATGGTAAAGTGCAAACTGCATCCAGGACAGAAACAACCGCATTACACTGCTAACAGAACTTCAGCTCTCTGCAAACATCTGCACAGACAGCATGCTAACACAAAGCTAGCCAAGAACCCAGAGTGATGATAAAATTGAGTGTATGCCGACCCCAGCCCATCAGCCAGACCCTGAACTTCAACAGGTAACAAAGGCAGTGATGAGCAGTCAGGCCACAGCATGTTTCTGAAGTAGAATTACTGTGGCGATCGCTTTAAAGTTTCTTTAGGCTGGTTTTCATCTTTGCTTTGTGTTGCCGGCTTTGTGTTCATACCTAAAAACTAAAAGATCATATGTGTGTCTTCATTAGGACAAGGATTTGTGTTGGTGTGTGGGACTGTAGCATTGGGTTTATATTGTTAACTGGTAATTACGAGACAATGTGATTCACGTCATTTTACGGAGTAATGAGAAAGTAATGTAACGAGTAGTGTAATTACTTTCTCCAGTGAGTAATTAAGTAATATTCTGCTTTATTTTTAAGAAAAGTAACAAGTAATGTGTAATACATTACTTTTCTTGAGTAACGACCCCAACACTGGACACCATCAGGTTGCCTGGCAGCCACCTAGCAACAGGTTAAAATGAACTGGCTGTGTCTATGCACCTACAACCCATTGTGAAAGCAGCCTGTCATTTTAATTTCACGGCAATAACATCTTATTTATATCCACAAAAGTTGATTTATACATATAAATACACCTTATAAAAGCATTCTATCATTTTGAATTCATGGCCAACAGCATGAGAGGCCAAACAAGACTGTAGTTTGGGCATTTACTAGTATGTGTAATAAGAAAGACTTCCAGAAACAGCAGAAAGCAACAAACTAACTGCAGCTCCTGTTAATATAATTATTGGTGACTCTTGTTAATCTACTTTTCACAGACTGTCATCAGCATGGTAAAGACTCATCATAAAGTTGTATTTTTAAAAAATTCAATTGGAAAAAGCGATGAAATTGTAGAACCATGGAAGTGAGGGAAAAATTGAACATACATAAAAGCTGGTGATTTTGGAGAGGTTTGTGCGGGCTCTGGCAAAACTGTGTCTTTGGCGCTCTCTGTGATGTTTATGGACCAGTACTGGTGCTGAAATGTGGTAAAAGCCCAATGTTCAAACACTGTCCTGTGTCCAGAAAAACAGCCAGTTTAACATTTATTATCCATTTTTTCATGAAGGAGTTGCTTTGAGTGTTCTGTGCAATCAGTTTGAGCATCGTGCGACTGAGAGACAGAGACTTTTTCTCCCCTACTGCTGTTTTGGACATTCTCCAAAATAAACTTATGCAAGCCTATCCATTAATGTGATGCCATGAATTCAAACTTGTCCTGTGCTGAAAATCATGCGTAGATGTTACTAGCTCTGACCTACAAAGATTGCAGTCATGATTTTTACAAAAAATTCCCCAGGAAATTTCATACATTATTATCGGTCACCAAGTGCTTGTAAATTTAGAATACTACCGCTAGTAAAATGGATCGTATACATATCTTTCATGACTCAACACACAGAACACAGCCCAGTATCCCTAGAAGTCCAATACCAATACTTAGTTCTTGAGGTACCTGTTGCACCTTAAGCTTAAATTATAGTCCCTTGTTGGTAATAGTATTGGGGTTAGTAGCTCTTGGACAATCCAGAGGGAAGGAATAAGGGAAAGCAACCAATGTAGAGACTACATAGATGCAATTCAATCAACATGCATTAAAAAAAACCCTATCAAAAATTAGAGCATGGTTTAAAACTGTGAGAGTGAAGCAGTATTGTAAAAGTAAGTAGAATTTAAAGTGGGCTGGAAATTTCTCAACCCAGACATTTTCAGGTGTAAGATCTGCACTTTAATGGCTGTTAAGAGCAGAATTTATGACACAGAATAATACCCTTGGGTTGTGACTATTTCTGGATATGATATCAGAGAAATACACATATCCTGCATCTTGTTGAGAAATGTTGTTAAGAACTGATAGACAATGATTATTGAGAGAATTTAAAAAACTGATCAGGATTCTGTGAGGACGCTGTAAGAGAAAAGGCTGATACAAGTCAAACTACTTCTTTAAGCAAGAGTTGCTTGACCTCATCCATACCTTAGCTTTTACCAGGATCTTTACTTTAATCCTTAAATAGTCACCATGCACAAACCTTGTGTTCTTTTCCTCTGTGTTTTTTTTTGTTTGTGTTTTTTTAATGTCATTTATTTATCCTTTGCAATCATGGCAACAATCTTTCCCCCCAATAATAATTATAATTTACATCCTTGGGCTTTATATAGAGATTGTAAGTAGTTTAATAAAGGGTCACCAACAGTATTTCATACATGACCCTGATCTGATTAACAGAACTGAAGTTTGAGGTGGTGGAGGCCATGTGTAAAGGACATGTAATGAAACCAGAAGGAGACAAAAAGAAACAGTAATAATGTCGACTGCCTGAACAACTCTCTAACCTCAAGTGCCTCAACCCGCCCAGCCTATCCTTTTGCCTTCGACACCCCATTAATAAACCACCTTGCTCACACACATTTTGTAGAAGGGTTTCAAAGCATATAAATAAACCCTGGGGATTGAGGACAGAGGCAATAAATAACACTAGGATGACAGATATGGGTGGTGGGGGTGGACAGACAGACAGGGGGAGAGGGCGAGAAGTAAAACAGAGGTGTTCATTTTAACCAGCCATCAGTAATGACCTTATGGACCACTACATCTTCTTTTAACACTGCTATTTTTCCTTCATCTTGAGCATTGGTAAGTCATAACTGCCATTTAGGGGATTTTACAAAAGCCCACGTTCTGTCATAACCTTGAGATTGGGCATTTGCTTATGAGATGGATATTTTCCAAAACATAGTGGCAAGTCCTTTGAAATAAGATGCTGAAAACTAGCTATGGGGCATGCTGGCTCAAACATAAAATGCATGCATTAAGTCATAAAGAGTTCTGATGAAGTGATACTTAATGTCACCAAGTACCAAGATTTACCACTGTGCAAAAACAGAGCATGTTTAAACTAAAACTGTTGGACAGCAGAGTGATTCCAGGATTCCAGTTTTTTTCCTTGCAGGGAAAGCAGATACACTGTTTATTTAGTTTGGCACCAGACTTTAGTCACAACCAAACATGCTCTTTCTTGGAATAAAGAAGCACACTAACCCACTTGTCAATATGACCTTACATTCATCATCATACATGCACATACACAAGGCAGCAGGAGTTGGTGCAAGACATAGTCATCATGTTCCACATCTTGGCACACTGTATCTTCCCACCAGCTGCTGGGCAGGTGTCATGCTCAGAGTCAGCTATGTGTACAACCTAAATGTCTTTCTCCTAAGAGCATCAGAGAGTTGCATTTAAAATCACACATCTTTCTAACTGGTAAAACTCTCAACACGAGACATCAGCAGCATTTTTCTGCTGACAATCATGGCATAAAAATGATGGGATAATTGCATTTTTGGAGCACCTGTGTGTGTACCCTAAGTCCCTGTTTGTCTGTCAGTATTCTAGTGTGCCACTGCATCCTGCCATTACACTCTCTTCGTCTTTCATTTGGTGTGTTAATCTGTCTTCTCTCACATCCATCTGTTGAGCCACAATTTTCACATTCCTCACTCTGCTCTAAATCCATCCTTTCACCCATCAGGACAGTTTGTCGTTTGACTTTGTTGTTTTACATGTGCCTCAACTGGCCTTTCTAACAGACTTCCGATCTCTCTGACTCATTTACAGTCTGTCTAAATATCTGTGTGCCTGCTTGCCTTACTGTTTTGTCTGTCTATATGACAATCATGTCTGCATGTCTGTCACTCGCTTTCAGCACTTTTGATCAATTTGAACGTGTTTGTTCCCTTAACAATGGCCCAAAACAGGCAGATTTACAGTGTTGCATCAACAAAATGTTTTTAGAAGAAGACAGAAAAAGACTCTCATCTCTGGTGTCTCCCCATATCACATCCAAGAATTTAACAAGACACATTCTCTCACATATTGCCACTTTGTCAGAATCTGTTGGTGTCACAGAAATACACACAGAGTCAGTTGGTGTCTGCCTTGCTTTCCCCCTATGATATCCAGAATATATCTGTGTTTGCATAAACAAACCCCTGAGTCAAACTCGCGCAGGTAATCTGGAGACAGCTCTTTTTTTTTTACTGGGTGTATTGGGAAATACACTGATATTTGTTTTTCTTTGGGGAAAGACAAGTTCTCTGCAATGAAGATTTCTTGTAAAAAAAAAAAAAAAGAGCTATCATTAACAGATACAAAGATTCACTGCTGTGTTTTATAGTTTTGCTGTTGCATTTTGCAAAGTCCAAAATGCTTTGGCACACTGCAAGAGGGCTGCTTTCTACACGTGGTTTAAGCAGACATGACTGAACCTTGTTTAAATGGAAGGAAACCAAAAACATCTCTCCTAGTCCCGCTGTAGGTGTAGGTCAGACCAGTGTGTTTTCCAAGTGCTGACAAAGCACACATAGTGTAATACACTCACACTCACTAGGCCCAGCACAGGGTCAAATCATGTCTAAAATCATAAGTTGTTGCAGGCAGTGTGATGGACAGCTGTATTACTGCTGAGCTTTCCAAGGATAACACTTCTCCTATACCTCATTTCAACCAACACAATGCTAGCACCTAATCTAGTACCAAAAACACTGGTGCTGGTACCAGCATAGGAACACAAAATACTGGGTAAAAAGTTGGACCATTGATGTCAATGGTTAAAATATGCTGTTGAAATGAAGGCTGGTCTTCAAACATGACAAAGCAAGCATTACCTTTTCTACATAGTGCTGCAAATGCAGTGGAATTCTCCACAAGACATATGTAAACCTTGCCAAATTGTGGATGCTGTATACAATCACAGGTGCCTAAATGTCACAGTTTGTTCACTTATCTTTTTTTTCTTTGAGGTACCTAAATATTGTGTGAAACAACTGAAAAATCAAGAGCCCTGTTCTATGACACCTGACCTCATTTGAAGTCCTATCACTTAACCACATTTTACATTAACTGCAAAGAGGCTAGAAATTTACATGTTTGTGTGTTGTTTCATCAAGATGTGCACGCTTAAAGGTACAGTGTGTAAAATCTCACCACTAGATGTCAGTAGATTGCAGATTGCAGTCAACTGCAGTCTAATCTGCTGACAATATGTAATTGCAACAATATTGAGAATGAATAAGGACGTTTATGCACGTTTTCATGTGACTTCAGTTCATGAGATGAGGCTTGAAGTGAGAAGAAAGAGGATGAGGTGGAAATGAGGAAGGGGAGAGAGTAGTGGTGAAGGAGGAGAAAGACATAATAAGAAAGAGATGATGAAAATATACATGTACAAATGTTAAATGGCCGTTAATAAGAGTGGGTGGAATGGTGATGCCCATCTCAGCCACTGTATTCAAGATTGTGGGGCAACATGGTGGCTTCCACAAACCGGCACCCAGTCCCACTCCTATGTATTTTTAATGATTTAATTCTAAGTTTATGAGAACATCAATTTGATGGAAGACATAATTAAACACTAATCAATGTATATTTAGGATTACAACATTATTTTTTTCTATTAAATAACCTAAAAAAATTACTTACTGTACCTTTAAATCCAAAATGTAGTTGTGCAGTCTTTTTCAGCCTCTGTCCTCAGCCCAACTTTCTCTCTCTCTGTCTCTTTTCCCTTTCCCTTAAAAATAGTTTTTTAAACAAGTGGTTCTCTCACACAGCCAACATCAACATCTAATAAAGCTCAAAGATAAACATGGACCTTAGTCTATGGCAGAGTTGATTTCATCCCCAGAGAGCAACAGCCAACTCCCGTCCATCTGCCCAAACACAAACCTGCTGTTTTTCACAGGGAAAAAAAAGAGGACATCAAAACAATGCTGTTAGATCAGCGTTACTTGGGCTCTTTAGGATTATGATTATGCAGCAGTCTGTGAATATCAACTACCATGGACTGTCTTTAGTATTATTATGTCGGCTCTAAAAAGTCATCACGTCTAGGTTTCTTGATACAATGTGTTTTACTGCAGACAAAAAGAAAGAAAAAGAAAAAATGGGGCCTAGAAAGACACATAGAAATATGAAAAGAGAAAGATCTGAGTTTGGTAAACATTATCACTATCACGGTCTGTCTTTCATCGTTCTTGACTTCATAGCAGTGAGAAAAAGAAAAATCTTTATGTTGGAGTGGAGCTCAGTGCAGAGCATGAACAGCAGGTGTTCCGTGTCATCCCGAACAGTGGAAAACGGTCTCAGTTGTAGATATACAACGTTCATAAAAAGCATGGTTTGAAAAGAAAAACACGAGGGGGAGAGGCTTAATAACATATTTAGTCCAGAGAACCTGGGCCAACTGGAACAGTATCACAGCTAAAACAATCACATCTGTGTCCTGGAAATTAGGTGATAACCTTTTTTTCCTGCTTTTGTGGTCTTTTAACATCATTTTGCTTTGCTCGCGGTTCAAGTTTCAAGGACAGAGTAGCTTTGGAACACAATTTGTCATACTCATCTGTACTGTTTCTTTCTGCCTGGTGATCTCAAGGTCAGCTATGAGTAGATATAAGGTGTCCATAATTCTCAACATGCCTTTCCAGCTGTTACACCTCCTTAAGTCTTTGTTGAACGCTGACTTAATGACCATGTGCTATATACATAATCAGTGAGTGTTTCTGAGTATGATTATATGTTTGCATTATGTGACTGTACACAACTGTGTATTTGTGAATGTGTGTTAAGTATCTGTCTGCATTTTTTTCTGTGCACATTACCAGTCTCCAGCAGCCCTGTCACTGTTCAGTGCCAGCACACAGATGTTTGGCCACTGTCCTTTCAGCAAGAGTTTGTCTGGAATCTGTAAAGATAAACAGAGAAAGCAGTTCACACAGAACAATAAGTCTCTGAACCTTCATGGAACTTGTACTATTAGGATAGATATATAACTGTAAAATAATGCCAAATAAAGGGAAATAAACTTTATGATTACATATCATTTTTCTAATGTGGGGTAGACACACTACATCAGAAAGCAAAGAACATGTATTTCATGCAAGAGTTTACTGATCATGTCACCATCCAGTAACTGAGATGAGATTCTTTTAGCTCAGCAGGTGATTGACATATCACTTTCATCTGTAGTAATCACTGAACATGTGACAATAATGTAAAAAAAAAAAAAATCTAAAGTTTTTGAGTAGAGGAAGAGAGAAGTAGACAAAGATCTCAATCACACACTCATGCACTCCGGGCTAATTTGGGGGAGGGGTGGGGCTGTTGGTTGGCTATGGCTGGGAGAGTTGTTAGCTCAAAACTGATGAGGTCACCTTACTGTAGTTTCTGTATCTGCTGAGCTGTTTGCTTGGGTTTGAGACGTGTAAATTTCATCATCAGAGGGTGAACTCAAGACTATGTGTGGACATCCGTGTGCCCCTAATTTGGTGTGACCATGCACACTTGTCCGTGGAGATACTACATTACAAGAGTACTAACTGTGCATGTATCCTCTGAGTACAGTCAAATAGAACTAGAAACATGTAATAGGAACAACTACTGGTCCCTGGTGTCCACAGCTGTCTTTGTGTGCTTCAGAAAATGAGTAAAATTCTGGCCTTTGGCTGAAGATTGGCTGGGATGGATGGAAAATATATAT
>VUQS01004813.1:17989-29025 GCA_015108495.1 Heterochromis multidens
GTGGGGGGGGGGGGTGTTGTTTTTTTTGTTTTTTTTTTTTTTTTTTTTTTTGCACGAATTCGTGATCTCACAATATATTCTGTCACTTACTGGCGCCTGGTAGGGTGCAACAGGTGCGCAAGGCGAAAACACTTGCACCTCTGAGACCCTGGTATACTTAACACGATTGTAGCTGGGGATATTTTTCCACATTTCAATAAACCGTCATGTTTATATGTGTCAAGAATTTAAATTATGCACTAGGCAACTGTGGTAATTCAATTGAAATGTCATAAATACTGTCAGACATCATGAAGAGGTGCATTTTTTTTTAACCCTGACTCCTATGTCAATACTTGTAATAACCTTTAAACCTGGGATAAATTTGCTCTGACTGACTCTTTAAGATTGCATTAAATCATCAATAAAAACAGCTCCAGACAAGTCAGTCTGTGACCCCCTTGCATAAGACACATAACGGTCAAGAGGTCACTTGAGTTCCAGGACGCATGAAGAAGCCTGTCAACAGCTTGCTGTGTTGTACTACCGACAGGACTAGCACCCTGTGTTCTGAAGGCTCGAGAGCCCAACCCACTGGGGCTCCAGAGGTCACATTCTCGGGCTGGGTTGATATGTGAGAAGGCCAGGTCTTAGCCAGGGGGAATAGAGTGGAGGATCCACTAGCGTCAGCCAAGTCTCTTAGTTAAAATAGGTGCTCGAAAAGCTCAGGAAAGAGGGCAGCTTATCACTTATCACAAAAATCAGACAGGGCATGTCAGTGTGGCTAAAACATATGCAGTAGTCTTGGGTGTTTGATTGTATGTCCTCCACATGGTCAATTAATATAATAATATCTAACCTTTGATTCATAGGGGGGGAACAATGCAGGACACACAGTGGTAGTGGATGGCAAGGAGTATGACTTCCACCTTCTCCCCAGTGGAATCATTAACCCCAAAAGCATATCACTTATTGGTAAAGGCTTCAGTCTCTAGTCTTTACAGAAATTCATTATTATTCAAATATTTACCCTGAGTTGCTTTTTCCTTTGCTCTTCTAGGTAATGGAGTAGTCATACATCTACCTGGTTTGTTTGAAGAAGGGGATAAAAATGAGAAGAAAGGTATTTGAACAGAAATGAGTAAAGCTAGTGTAGACTCAGACTAGTATGTAATCACATAAATGTCATTTCTATTCTCTGACCAGGTCTGAAAGGTTGGGAGAAGAGACTCATTGTCTCAGACAGAGCTCACCTCGGTAGGTCTACAGAGACGTTCTTTGTTTCCATATATATAGCCGGTTTAATTCAGCTTTTCAAGGTTGCATCTTATTGATCTTTTCTGCTGTCTCTCCACAGTGTTTGATTTCCATCAGGTTGTTGATGGCTTACAGGAAACGGAAAGACAAGCACAAGAAGGAAAGAAGTAAGGGTAGGGATGGTGATGAGGGCAGGACACCATTCAGAGTGAGCCTGACCCTTTCCCAAAGGATGCAACAATACATCCCGCTATGCCATAGTTTAACAAAAACAACGCTGATTTCACACATTGTTTTACATAACAGCATTGGGACTACCAAGAAGGGCATTGGACCTGCATACTCCAGCAAAGCATCTCGAACTGGCCTACGTGTATGTGATCTTCTGGGTGACTTCAAGGACTTCTCTACTAGGTAGGAATGATGTGTAATTGAAAAAAAAAAACAAACTCAAGCCACTTATATGTCATGGGTAATACCTTTTGTAAATCTTTTTAGATTCAAGAATCTTGTCCAACAGTATCAGTCCATGTATCCATCCTTGACAGTTGACGTTGAGGACCAACTGAAAAAACTAAAGGTAGATACTGATGAAAGTGATGTTATTGAATGACTGTCTGTTATTGTTTCCAGCACTGAGACATATCTCTGTTTTCTTGCTTCATGGAGGAATACGCTGAGCGATTGCGGCCGATGGTTAGAGACGGTGTTTATTATATGTACGAAGCTCTTCATGGCCCCCCTAAGAAAATTCTGGTTGAAGGGGCCAATGCTGCTCTGCTTGACATTGACTTTGGTAGGAGCCATAGCATTAAGTTTTTTTGTTTGTTTGTTTGTTTGTTTGTTTTTTACTGCATCTTAGATCTGGGAGAAAAGTCACTGCTATTGTAATGTACTAAATTTTCTCTTTAGGAACATATCCTTTTGTGACATCATCAAACTGCACTGTGGGAGGAGCGTGCACTGGTCTCGGCATCCCTCCAATGAATATTGGTGATGTGTTTGGTGTCGCAAAGGCCTACACCACCAGAGTTGGAATTGGAGCCTTCCCTACCGAACAGCTCAATGTAAGAGCCTGATATTGCTGCAGTGCTTGGCAAATCTTGTCACGCATTTGGCTTTTGGCCTCCTGGTCTATGTATTGTAAAAAGAGACACATGACATGTTATGTAACACAGTGATATTCAGCTTGACATGTACAGTTTGTTTGTGATCCCCCAGCTGACACACAGGCAGCAGGGCTGGCAGGGCCGTGTGTGTGTGTGTGTGTTTGAGGGGGTGGGGGGTTTTCTGGCTGAGTGCAGCTGTCAAATTTTGTGAGAGACGGCTCAAACACTCTTTACCTCTTTTCCAGATCACATGTTCGCAGGGATAAATTTAGGGTCAGACTCTTGGTTAAGGATATATTTACTGTGTGAGCTGGGGTTAATGTTACCTGGGACTAAGGTCAAGATGTATCCTCTAAACCATGTGTGTTTTATTGTACTCAGCTGTGTATACTTCAGGTGTACTGAATATAGATATTTTTAGAGTTCTATAGGATTATAACTGGCAGAGATGTTTATTTCCTGTTTACCGTAGGCAATAGGAGAGCTGCTGCAGACGAGGGGTCATGAGGTGGGTGTGACCACAGGAAGGAAACGACGTTGTGGCTGGCTGGATCTCGTCATCGTCAGATATGCTCACATGATTAATGGCTTCACTGCGTGAGTGATTAGAACAGTTTAAACAAATCATCTGGTGCTTTGTGGTTTTTGTGTTTTACCCCACGAGCATGCGATTTTTCTGCACCGTCACATAGTCTGACACTGATAAATCGCACACATTAAATGGTTTTCCTGTGACATGCCACCTATCCAACAGCATTGCTTTGACAAAACTTGACATTCTGGATGTCCTGGATGAAATTAAAGTTGGAGTTGCCTACAAACTCAATGGAAAGAGGATTCCTCATTTCCCAGGTAATGTAAAAGAATAAATCATTTGTATGATTTATTGACGTTTGCTTCGGACTGACTGATTAAAGAACTGGTAATAACTAGTTTCTTTTAAACGTAGCCAACATGGACGTGTTGCAGAAAGTGGAGGTTGAATATGAGACCTTCCCAGGTTGGAAGTCAGACACCTCAGCAGCTAGGAAGTGGAATGACCTCCCAGCCAAGGCACAAAACTACATCCGCTTCATTGAGAACCACATTGGAGTTCCTAGTATGTTTGACACAAAATAACAAACTTGTGTATTTAAATATAATTTTGCAGATCTCACACATAACCAAACTCTTTGTGCTCTTTTTTCTCTTCGTAGTCAAGTGGGTTGGTGTTGGAAAGTCCAGAGAGTGCATGATCCAGATGTTTTAAACCTTTTCCCACCCCCTCTCCTTGATGGAAGCACTGACAGTGTACCATGATGTGGCATGATTTCTTCACCCAAAGTTACCTTCTCTCTCATTAGATAATAAACAAATATATAACCTTTGACCAGCACTGACTATGTTTGTTGTGTTGCAGTTAAATATCCCACTGTCTTTTTTTCTTTTTTTTAAGGCCGAATACATTTATGGCCATATCACCAATTAAAAATGTGGATGTGTTTTCATGACCCCATAAAGAAAATGTTTAGGGCCATAGTGATAGATGATGTTTTATATTAATTTGATTTCTAGAGTGCAGCCTTACTGTTTGCAAAAAGTCCATATATTAACCATGCACTGTTAGTTGAGTGTATTGGGACTGTGTTGACCCCATCACAATGACGAATTAGTTTACACTCTACTATCTTTTCTCTGATTTCTAAAATTAAAATCCGTAACACACAAGTTCGGCGACAGTCCGTGAAGGCAGCAGAGCGAAGCATAAATCACGTGCGAAAGCGGTGCACTTTCCGGATTGGTGCTGAGCTCCCACGTGGCGATAAAGCGTACTTGTGATTGGTTCTTTTCTCCCTCCGATGTAGTTTTCCCGCAACAAACAAGTGTGGACCTCCGTGGGAGAACAGCACAGTTCTTTTAGCAGCCGAGATGCCAAAACGAGCTTGTCCTTTTCCGGAAACCTTTTCCTCCCAGTACAAAATACATATTGGGCAACAGGAGCTGAATAATTACGGCGTGTTTGGGAACAAATACAGGCAAGAAATATACGGTAAGTTCAGCTTTCTGGATGCTGTATGGCTGCGTTGCACCATTAGCTAATGCTACCTTCGTCGTTGCGCACATACTTGTTGATTTCGCTTGCGCTGTTGGATTCAAGGGTATCTTCCTTATATATTCGTTTAAAAATCTCATAGGTCGCTTCTTTAGTGTGTGTATAGTCAAACTACACGACTGATCCTGTATTGCTCATTAGCCTTGTCTGCTGACATTAGTGAGGGGCCAATAAAACTGACTTTGAATTGCTATGAACATTAGCTTCTTGGGTACAGCTGGGTTACTGGTATGCAGTTTCACCCATGAGTGGTTCCTTTATCTGCTTCTTTTTCACAGAAAAAACAAAAAACTTACTCTTCAACGGTGCCAAGGCTGTGATGGGCAAAATATGGACTGGAGAGGAGAAGTCCAGAGAGGATGAGCCCCCTGTATGCAGCCATACACTTCTGAGAGGGCAGACACTGATTGGACATGATGGGAGACTCACAAAAGCGAGTGCGGCACAAGGTGAGCCTGAACTGAAACAGATGATGGGAAGTGTGCAGTCTGTAGTTGTATTCTGGGCAGAATAGTTGATGCACTCAATAAAGGATTTACAGAAAGAAGCAAAATGAAGAATTAATTTAAATGTGTAAAACGCAAACTGTGACTTTGTGTAAACTGTTCAGCACTGAACCAGTCAGTTGTCAGTGCAGTGTGGTCTGGTGGTGTGGGAGCAGACCATCCCCAGAGTACATTGGTCCAAAGTCTGTGATAAGGTGGAAAGTAGTCCCTGATATTATTATTGGTCAGACAGTAAACAACATCCTTAGATGTGAAAACAGCGACATCTAGTGATGAATCTGAGTTTGGAGAAACACACTGAACCCCTTGTTTTTGGTTTTTGTTTTTTGAACCTGTAACCTAATGAAAACAGTTTGACATATGTAAAGAAAAGTTTCTACATAGTTGACACAGTATAAATCTTGGTTTCAAACTTATTACACCTGAGTTTAGACTGTTTGTTGATCTGTGGTGGAAAAATGGAAAAATGGAAAATAAGAGGACCAAGATGAGCAGAAATGCACCCACGTAACTTCCATTTACTATATTGTTATCGATAACGTATCCAAGACAAACATTTTGTCTGGAATAGCCAATATAAATTGATTCTTATGAATATCAACCTATCTTTTAATGACAAATATATCCACCAGGTCACAAGCGTGTGATAGGGAGCCAAGAGAGGACCTGTGGTACTGTATGAGGGAGTCGGGAGTGGCAGAGAAGTATGAGGGTGGTGCAGGACATGTATGAGGACAGCAAAACACTGGTGAGGTGTGCAGTAGGAGTGACGGATGGGTTCAAAGTGGGGGAGGAATTACATCAGGGATCGGCTCTGAGCCCCTTCTTGTTTGCAGTGGTGATGGACAGGTTGACAGATGAGGTCAGGCAGAAGTCTCCATGAATTATGATGTTCGCAGACAACATTGTGATCTGTAGTGAGAGTAGGGAGCAGGTGGAACAGAGCCCGGAGAGGTGGAGGGATGCTCTGGAGAGAAGAGGAATGAAAGTCAACAGAAACAAGACAGAATACATGTGTGTGAATGAGAGGGAGACAGATGGAAAGGTGAAGGTGCAAGGAGTAGAGATAGTGAAGGTAGATTAGTTTAAATACCCTGTGTCAACCATCCAAAGCAATGGATGTTGCACAAGAGAGGTGAAGAAGAGAATGCAGACAAAGTGGAGATGGGTGGAGATGAGTGTCAGGGGTGAGACTTTGTCATTTGTGGACTATGAAGTTTGCAAATGACATTGTGATCTGTAGTGAAGACAAGATGAGAAATGAGTACATCAGAGGGACAGCTCAGGTTGATCGGTTTGGAGACAAAGTTAGAGAGTCAAGGTTGAGATGGTTTGGACATGTGCAGAGGAGGGATAGTGGATATATTGGACAGAGGATGTTGAATATGGAGCTGCCAGGCAGGAGGAAAAGAGGAAGACCGCAGAGAAGATTCATGGATGCAGTGAAGGAGGACGTACAGAGGGTTGGTGTGCCGGAGGAGGATGCTAGGAATAGGATGAGATGGAGGCAGATGTGTTGACCCCTAAAATGAATAGCTGAAAGAAGATTAGTTTTAATATTGACTTGCTGTTTGTTCAGTTTAGTGTCATTTATTTTCCAAAGTCGGTTCGCTACTTTCAGTTTATTTTTTATTAGTTTCAGTGTTGGATTTACTAAACACTTTATGAATGCCATTGACTCACAGTCATGAAGATATCTCAGTCTCAATAAACATATGAACCAAAGCATCCTCAGGCTGGTTGTGTTGACAGATTTGATGAAACTGGAAAATAAGAAAACTACAGACATTTCTTTTATTTTAATGTCATTGTAGTTAATTTTATAAGCACAGTTTTTTTTTTGTTTCAGTTTTTGTGTTTTTCTAAAGTCTAGTTGTTGTACATTTTTTTTAATGTTTTTTACATTTTGTTTTTTGTTTTAGTAAAATTTAATATCCTTGGTTCCAACTTTCAGTATATTTATGGTGCTGAGATGGTGCCAGCTTGGTGGCACCAACACCAGTCCTTTGTTCTCCTTCATCTAAATAAGAGTCTGAGGTATAAAGAGGTCAAATTTATCAGCTGTGTCCAAAAAGTAACACAGATCTGTGGATCCAAACTTTGCTTTTGTTTCTTTTCTCTTTCATTAATCATCTTACGACTCCTCAGATTTACAGTGGGTATAAAAAGTCTACACACCCCTGTACAATTCAAACTGAAAGGGAAAAATAAAACTTGCAAACTGGTGTGCATACCCTCCTATATAAAGGTCATATTAAAGCTGGAAAAAGTTTTGAAATTATTCCTTTTGGTCTCGGGGATGTGTAGACTTTTTATATCAACTGTATCTTGTGACTATTTGGAGGAACCCAAATCTCTATTAACGCAGCACAGCGAGAGACAGTAACAGGCTGCTTACTACTTCACCTATGAGGCAAACACAAGCATGTGAAGGTGCTTCAGGCAAGCTTGTAACTCAGTGTTGACTTTGGGCTTTACATGTGATGGGAACCTGTCCTCTCAGGTGAAGGAAACCAGCTCACTTGATCTGGTCTGTCTCTCCTCTCATTTTTAAACTCAGCAGTTTTAACTGTTCTAATCTGTTCAGAAAACAAAGTTCAAGACCTCAAAAGCTCACTCACAGCTGCTTGATCACTTTAGCATTTTTACATCTGAAAGTAAATCTGCTGAAAGGGTGCACTTGTACAAATATTTGGATATATGCATATATCCAAATACTTACTAAATGAAGACTGACTTTTATTTTAGGAATAAATCCCACTTTAGCTTCTATTAAAGAAAAACTTGTGGCAGCTACTTTATTTTGGTGAGCACATCAGCTCTCGACAAACAGCCTCTCTGTTTCATTACAAATGCAGTGTCTTACTCGCCACTGGATACCACTTGCGGGAAACGGCATCTGGGGAGATCTACAAATTTGATATACTTTACAGAAAGATCTACACTTACACTTATATCAGTTTGCTTTTTTAATTTAAGGCACTGTAATAAATGTGGTGAAGGAAGCATGCGGTTGTTTTTCTTGAGGCGACTGGTAATTGTTGGACTGCTTGACTACAGCAAAGAAAATCCTAATTACAATTATTGTGGTTTTATTTAGATCAAAATTTTTAAACGATCACTCAGGAATTATATCTTTTCAGTTAGGAGCATTTCCTTGAATTTTAATAATTTAACGCAAAAAAACCCCCAAAAAATAAATGTGAACTGAAGTAAAAGAGAGAATTTGGACTTTTATGGTGCTAAAGGAAAGAAATGTGCGACACAACAATTGTTTTATCTCAATTAGTTTTCATCCTAAAATCAGGAATCCATTAATTGCACAGCCCTGGGTATTTGTGTATCATGTTTTATATGCTTTACTTTATTTTCTATTTTAATATTTGGAGTTTGTATGGCTGCTACATTTACCAGCTCTTTCTTACAGAACAGAATTGGGTCCCAGTGGGACTTCTTGGTAAAATAAAAAGCCTGAAAACAGAAACCAACAGAGTCTAATTCCCTCGGAGAACACCTGAATTACAACATGCTTAAATGTTATTAGGGACTATATTTTTGTCCATGTCAAAAACATTTCCTCTCTCAGCGTTATATAAAATATCTGAACAGTTCTTACTCTACTCTGTATGTGATAATACTCATAAGTATTAACTGTATTTCACTCTGCTTTGGCAGGTCCACATCCTGAAGCCTGACGAGGTCCCCAAAGCGTGCTGCGCCCCCACGAAGCTCAGCCCCATCTCCGTCCTGTTCTACGACGACAACAACAACGTCATCCTCAAAAAGCATCGCAACATGGTGGTCAAGACCTGCGGGTGTCTATGAGAATGGCCAAGGCTCCGTTTAGAAGAGTCTAAACGTTTATTTTTCCAGACTCTGCAGAAACAGGAACAGGTTGGACGATAAAGGCACCACAGATGTGATCCAACAGGTCTAAATGGTCCATTTTTCAGAGTTAAAGTTACAGATTTCCCCATTTTCAGATTACAGCATTTTCTGAGACTCTTTGGCTTCATAACAACATTCTAAATGTGCTGAAAATAATCAATTCACGGCTCACAGTTACATCACATAAATGGCATAAATGTACTCTGATAACATCAAACATCATTTAGCTTCTTCAGGGAATAGTTATGAGTAAATGTTTGGGCATTTTTCTTATTTTGATAAACATTTTCAAATTTAAAAAGCTATCAGCATCAAACCACATGGACTTTAGTTTATTACAGAAAGGTTTTCATTCTCATAAAGGCAAATGATATTGGATGGTAGGAGAATCCATCAGTGATGCCTGATTTATTTTTTGTTTTCTTGTTATGAGAAATTAACTGACAGCACTACTGCTGTTATAAGAAAAATCTATATGAAGAGATTATTAAACTGTATTCAGTTAATATAAAATAAACATTACATTTTAAATATCACAGTTTGAGACTGTGTTTTGGACTGTAAATAATCTAATTTTACTTTTGTTTTAAGTAGCTCTTAGCTGATCCACTGAATCAAATATGCAAACATGCTGTAACTTGAGTCTCTTTCAAGGAGACGCAGTGCCAGTGTGAAGCCAGCTCCTGCTGTGGTACCCAAGTCTCGACAGGTCTGAAAGCTAAACATGATGGTAGGCTTTTTTCATTTCTCTAACTTGTGCCTCCTTGTTGTCTCTATTATCCCGCCTATAATCTGGAAATCGGTCTGATGCTATGCTGAAGGATGTCTCAAGTCCTTAAATGCATCTGGAGGACAGAAGCGAGGAGCTTTCCATTGAGGAAGCGCCTTCACGTTTATGTATAAAGAGGCTTGGCACACAGCTGCAATATTCAAGCCAGCATGTAAAGAGGAGCGTGCATTGGTGGAGTTTTTGCAGTAGCCACTCCCAAAGCCAAGCAAATCAGTGCTCCCAGATTTGGGTGCAGAAATTAGTTTGTGGTGAAAATATGTGGATCAGGTTCTAGACTGAACACTGGCAATGCTTTGGTGCAGAGAAGGTGAGGTAGTTAAAAGATTAGAAGTTAAACAAAAAGCGTATTTCTTCTTTAGCTTTTTGAAATGATGCTTAAACATAAAATTAAGAAATAAATGATTGTGTTTTTACATTTTTTTTTATTAAATAGTTGAAATACTGTAGCTGCAGCTCTTAGATTACTCACCTACTACTACTATTACTTGACTTTCACACCAAATTTTGAGAACTGATGGATGAATAAGGTGATCGCTGCTTTTAACCTAACTAAATCACAACAGTATCTTATGCTGAACACGTAACCTGGTCTGGAGAAGGTTACGTCCAGAGTTTTGGTTTAAAATCAGCTGGAAGCTTCATGGTTTCACCCTTTCTTTAAGTACGATACAGATTTTATGCTGAAGGGATATGTTTTATACAGGTAAACTGTTCAGCTGTATCTCACTAACACCCATATGAATCTGCCTGTATTTAGTGATGCAGAAAATACCTAAATATATTTTTAAGCTTAATTGGAACTGAAGCTAATAGAAAAATCACATTTGTTATTGTCAATAGTATTCAATTAGTAAAATTCTTCCCTTTGATTTGGCCACAAATTAAAAAGATTTACAGATTTCTTCATTAAGCTGTGTTAAAATGTGCTGAGTAGTCTTCAATGTTTAAAAACATAACATTTAAAGAAAACGCTCTAATGTGCAGCTGTCACATTACAAATAAACAGCAGCAAAGAGAGTGGTTAAATTACCATTAACATTATCATCACGGCAACACCAGTGCTGGCTGTTTTTTTTTTAATACAGGCGTAGACAGAAGTAGGCGGCACGTGATTGGTTAACATTATTCAGACTACAAACAGGAACCAGAAAACTTCCTTGTCTTTTGTCAACAGATACCTGCTTGGATTAGGAAGTACATAGAATTTTATCTAGCCACGATCCAGTGTAAAATTACACCTGTGATTAGCTGCAGCTTTTAAGATTACAAATACTACAGCTGTTAGTGGCAGCTACTTAGTAAGAGCAGACTGAGACTGCTGAAAATTCCCTCCACACCATGCATGAATTGAGCCTGTGGATCCAGATTAGTTTGTGAGTTAAAGAGTTAACCATCCTTGCGATACCTGTTATCTT
>VUQS01004830.1:8991-25985 GCA_015108495.1 Heterochromis multidens
AAAGGAGTCGACCCCTGCTGGCCATTACAAAGAATGCAGGTCTAAGGTACTCCCACATTAGCTTCACTTGTCAGACGCTGGAGCTAAGTCCGTTTTTTATACTGTCTATAATAAAAACGCTGCACCAGTCACTGTGACTTTTTACTCACCCATCCCATCAAAGTAGGTAAATTAAAAAAATACAAAAAAACTCTGCTGAACTCTAATTTTCCATGTCTGTAGCATCATCAGACTACTACAATACTGACATGTAATATAACACTTAGAGGAACATTTTGATTGCAGAGGACCTACCAGTTAAACATCAGTCAGGCACATGCAACACAACGCTTATGAGGATATTCCCTTTCCTGGCAATCCCAGCCAGGAAAGGAAACAAAAACAAAAAAACACTTTAGTAGACTCAGCCCTAAGAAGTGTATAATTCAAGGTTCAGGAAATATTAAAAAGTCTTTTTTATCTGCATGGATGAGGTTAGCTAACTGGCACCAGGAAATTCTCCCCGCTGAATCATCAGTATGAACAACAAGCAACTATACAGGACAGGGAGTCCTTGAGACATTTTTCAATCATGGAGTATAAAATGATGTTAGATTATTGGTAAATGGATTATTTATTTGTGAATATTACAACAAATTGCTCCGAAATTACTACAACTTTTATTTATGGCTCTGCAGGTTTATCCATAACAAGTAAAAGGAGAGTACTGCCTGACAGACAGCTTGTAGTCAGGTTTATAAAAGAATTCAGTTATGCAGAGGAAAGTATTGAATTTCTGCTGTCAGCACAAAAAGCAATGCTTCACGCATAGATTTGGCTTTGGATTCGTTCCTGTAGTATTTATATCCATATGTCATAGCAAACTGACAAAAAGAAGCAAATTCTAAATATTGTTAAAAGCAATAACATAAAAATTAGATGTATAACCCTAGGCAGTAGTTACATGACCATGGAGACAGCCTCATTGTAGAAACTTTCAGAAAGGAGGCCTTAACCAACATAACACACACATAAGGTACAATACAAACTTCATAAACATGCATGCCCCTCAGTTTGAATCCATCACATCCTGCAAGCAGAAAAGGCATCCTCCTGTGTTTCAATTTTCTGCACAAAAGCAATCTTCTGTTTATGATCATACAACAGTTTTACATCCTATGTGACGGGAATAGAGGAGATATCTTAAAGGAGACTAAATATGGACTTACCTGTTTGTGCATCTCAATGTTGAGCCCGTAGGACATCTCATAGTACTACAAAGAGAAGAGAGAGAGGAAGACAAAAAGAAAAAAAAAGCTATAAACAACACAGGCACCAAACTGTTGCCAGAAAATCTTCTGTGCAGGAGCTGCATGCGAACAATTTATCATGCTCCACTGACTGTGTGACAAATCATGTTTGAAGCTAATGTGCATTTTGATTGCACTGTAATCGGAAATCAGGCAAAAATTCTGTTTCTCAGCTGGTACGCTTAAAGCACCTTCAGTTTGGGCCCTTTTGTCACCAAAAGCAAGAAATGCTAAGGTGATGATACAATCCATTATACAAGCCTTCTTGAATCTAAGAGATGATTCCCGAAAGGCATCATTACATTGCAGATTAATAAGAACATGAATTCGCAGGGGCAAGGTAATCTTGAAACACTGCGAAAGATTTTATTCATGTTTTTATTTTTGTGTTAGTTTTTAAGTAAACACCTTTATAACAAACTCCAATGTTCTTTGTTCGCTGTCATTTGATGTAAAATGGTAAGGCTGCTGAAATTGAAACTATGACAGCACATAAAAATGAACCGATCAACTGATTTGCATAATTAATCTGCCAGTTTGTCATTTTATCCTCCTTCTCATGTACACACCAGCTCCCTCATACAAATAAAATTTGCATGTATGAACTGCCACTGAATATAAACAGTTGTTCGGAAAATCTAAAGGGCCAGCTGAAGTTCTGTTTGTCGCTTACAGCTGTTTGTGTGCAAGATGAGTTTCATTAATCTCTGCAATCATCACACAGCAGCAGGATCCACATGTGTGCTGTACGTACTTGCGCGTGTGGAACAAGAGATGTTGCCTCATTTATTATTTAGAATTATTAATTATCGAGACAAGACGATGTGATCGGTAACAGTCCCTTTACTTCTACACTTTAGACATGTTGAAGCACACACACACACACACACACACACACACAGAAGACACAAAGAGGAAGAGAAACTGTGAGAGAAAAGGAGAGACAGTAGAGAAACAGCTTCTGTTGTGTGTGAGTGTGTGTTCAGTGTTAATGAGAGGGCCACCTTCTAGGCGTCAACCCTGTTAATCACCCACTCTGTCTGCAGGGGGACTGGCTCTGTCACTGGAAAACAAACAACACACAGATCTCTCACTCTCACACACACATTTATGTCTCTCGCTTGTTGTCACTCACACGCACACACACACAGTTGTTGTTTCTGTTCAATCTCACACTGACTGTATCTCGTAAGTGAATGCACGTGCACACACACACACACACACACACACACACACGCATGCATGCGCACAAAAACATAGCTCCGTAGCTGCTTGTGCCCACGCAGAAGCTCCCTAAAGTAATTACAGCGCTGGGGAAATGGAGGTGCTGCTGCTGGCTGGGGGAGTGGGGCAACCTGATATGCTATTAGAGGAGGAGTGGGGAGGTCGTAGTGGGGATACAAGACTGGGCCTGCCACTGATGGAGTGGAAGTGCAATTGAAAGCGCGCGCGTGTATGTGTGTGCATGCGCATGGTTGACTGTGTGTGAGTTTGAGGCAGAGTGAGTGAAGGAGGGTGTTTCGGCAAAACTGCATTCACAATTCAATTTTACAGATTTTATTTCAGCTAAATCTGAAGATGGTTGCACAATTTCATCAGCATGTATCCAATAAGTGCTGTGTACATATCAAAAAATACATTTTAAGCAAATGGTAACAAACATGTAATTTATCTTAGTTAATTCCTATACAGTGCATCTACAGACTGGTGATAAAGTGAAGGAAATATCTCAACACTTGACCCAAACAATGAGGGGCTCCAGTAGTTCTTTTACTGTATGCTGTGGTTTGGGTTCGTCCAGGTGTCCCCTTGGAGGAAAGAGTGAATGCAAATCAATACAAAGCTTTTCTAAGCGATCACCTTTATCCTATAACAAAAAATCTCTATACTGATGAGAGTGGCGTTTTGGCAAGTGCCCCATAAAGACGACATTTGACGACCTCCCCTGTTCCCTTAATGACGAATTTTGACACCTAAATATATATCAACTAAGATATGGTTTGACAACCAGTAGAATAGGTTCCGGGTTTTTCCAAGGGTAGCCCTAGTAAGCAGGATAGGCAGCCCTCACTAACCTCTGATGCATATCCAGTCATTTTGTTCTGGAAGCAGGCCTGAAATATGACAGAAACTGCTCAGTTCAGAAAAGAGAAACAAGGGTTACCTCTAGTAGGTGTCCATGGGGGAAAGAGTTGAGATGGTACAAGGTGTAAAGAATACTTTAAGTAATAAAAAAATTATGTGAATCTTTTGGAAAAACATGATTACTTCGCTCCAGTAGAGATCCAGAGGCTTGTGAAATAAATGCCAAGACACTCCAAAGCTGTTCTGTCAGCACGTGGTAGTCCCACTCCTTACTAAAGCTGTTTTCCCACAAAAACTCCAAAAACTTTGGCAGAATCAGGTCAGGGCATCATCTGCTCTCCTTTCTCACATGTATTGATGGTGCAGTGGTTAACACTGTCACTTCACAGCAAGAAGATCCTGTGTGAAGTTTGCATGCAAACCCTGAATGGGCTTCCTCCCACAGTCCAAAGACATCCTTAACCGGTGATTCTAAAGTGGCCACTGATGAGTGATAGATAAAGTGCTTAAAGGGTGTAGAGGCAGTCTAAAGAACAGCTGGAGATAGTTCAAGTCAGACGCATTCTCACTTTTGGAAATACTCTGGTTTAGGTGAGGCCGCTGCCTGAATGGAGCGTGCAAGAAAAAGGACATAGGACGACCACTCACTAGCTGTAAATACACCGGACAGTTATGTGCATTATTCTCACATTGGTACAAATCGGCACAATCAGACATCACATGGACTTTTTACAGTGGACCTGGCAGGGCCATGTCAGACATTTGCGTTCTCACATCCACCTCTGTCTTGTAAAAATGCTCAGTGTGTGTAACCCTCAGTCAGGACCACTATACTGAGGAGAGTGTTAATTTCATCTGCTGTAATTTGGATTTTGGCTCTGTTCTCTGTTCATAAGACCAGGAGCACAAGACCCCTTATACTGAACAGAGAGAACACATATGATATTGATTAACTCAGATACAGGAAAGAAGGAGCTGAGGTGGAATTGAATGTGTAGAAGGGTATGAGCTGAGCCATCAGCTGATATGGGCTGGCAATGAGATGATGAGCTGGGATTGCAGCTGAGCTTGACTTTGTAGCCTACCTGTTAGCCTCAATATTGTGACAGTTTTTCCTTTAATTTGTCACATTTCTCTATCTAACATTTAACATTTTTTTTGTTTTTTTTTAAATCTGTGGCAGGGTTTGAAGGGTTTGAAGTCAAATATTCATTCTTTATTTACGAACTGCTTATTTTTTTCACCCAAAGATATTTTATTTCCATTGCTTCTTTTATTCTCTCAAACCTGGTTGGATAGTCTAATGTCTTGATCTTATATTAAATATGGCTTACTAGTTTCCTCCACTCACATGTTAAGAAAACAACTGGCCTGTTCCCTGTTATAGTATAAAGTTTTAAACTGTCAGATGCAATCAGATTGTACTTTTACATCCTACATTTTATATATGAAGCCTGAATTTAAAAAAAAAAGAAAAGCGAGAGACCTAGTAACCTTTAACAAAGGTGTGTTTAATGTGCACCTACCAAAAAAATCACAACTCCTCAGCAGGGTCTGGGAACACAGCAAAGTGTGATTTGTCCAGCAGTTTCTCTTAAATGTGTTCATGTTTCATTCAATTGCACATTTCCCGTGTCGGTGTTTTCCAGCACAATAGTAAGAGGCAGGCTGAAGAAAAAGCTACCTCATATTCTCCTTTTCACTAAACTTAAGACAAGTGCAGTTAAGCAGGATTTACGCTCTGTCTGAACTGCATGTCTGATGGTCAGATAGCGTTAGAAACCCCTTTCACCCGCATCTTCTTGACATTTGATAGTGGATGTGTGTGTCACCCACTATCTGTAATGTTCTAAATCTGACATTCACACCCACTTCACGCTGTGCAGAGGTGAAAGAGAAGCCAGGGATCGGTTTTTCTCTTTTTTCATGTTACTCAACTTTGTTATGTTATGTTACTCTATTTGTTCTACTTTTCATGCATACAATCCAATGTTTCCCTGGAAAGACTGTCTAAAAATGTGCTCTGTTACCCCAGTTTTTAAATAGTATCACATCACATCATTGGAAAATTTTAAAGGGGATATATTTTGCAAAAATCAATGTTTCCATTGCTTTTGAACATAATTAGACCCACCAAATAGAGAAAAGACCATTCCCCTCTTGTAACATCAAAATGGGAAAAAGCCCCACCCATGACCAAATCTGACCAAAACAGTTTGTCAGTTTTATTTCAGCCAGTTTTAACAGCTTCACCTAAATAACTCGTTTTTGAGACATTAAGCATTTTTGTTGGCTGCAAGAGTGAACAAGAATCTTCATGTGCTCCTGCCATCTATGGAACTGAAGACTCTGTGGATTACTATTGATTCTGATAGCATTGTTCCCTAACTGTAGGAAATCCTTAGTATTAGCATGTTGGGCAGCTGCTGTGGTTAATGTTACCATTAGCTTTGATGCAGTGGTGGGATGGTGTTGTAGTAGTTAGCACTCTGGCCTCACAGCAAGAAGGCTCTGGGTTCAAACCTGCCGGCCAGCTAGGGGCTTCTCTGGGTACTCAAGCTTCTTCCCACAGTCCAAAAACAGGAATGTTAGGTTAACTGGTGATTCTAAATTGGCCACACGTGAGAATGGGAGTGTGACTGGTTGTCTGTCTCTCTGTGTTAGCCCTGTGATGAACTGGCAACCTGTCCAGAGTAGACCCTGCCTCTTGCCCAGTGTCTCCTAGGATTGGCTCCAGGCCAGTTTATACAGGCACTGCTGGTTACAGTATTGTTCTGAATGATAGGTGCATCCAGTCAGTAGAAGTGGGAAGTAAAGTGATCACAGTGTTTGTCAAAATTTTCTTCAGAAAGTCTCCTGCTGTATAATCTGGGAATCTCTGAGCAAAAGATGTATATTTTTATCAATTGGACCTAATTTGCTGGTCACTTTTATACTATTTGGAGAAAAAAAATCTATTTAAATTTGAAAATTGCATTACTTTCAACATCTTCTTTGTTACGGCATAGAGTCTGAATTTAATGCACTTCTTGAGTATCATGTTTAAATGTTTGAGTTCTAAGGTTTAAGATGTCCAATGTGCAGGTATCACATTGGAAATAATGAAAGGCAAGTTAAACTTTCTGCCGGCATTCCTCTCTTGCAGCACCAGTGTTCCCTTCTGCTGTGACAATGAACGCTAATAACCACTGCTGTGATACCCATTATCTTAAACTAGGGTTTTAGGGCTTGTCAAGCCTAGCTAGCTATGTCAAAACTGCTATGTAGTACTCCCCTCGGGATGGAGTGTGGGCTTTCATCTTGCCTTTTATGCTTTAGCTCAACCTAAAGTCAGCTGGCTTTTCTGGTAGCATTCTCTGACAACCATGTGAAAAATAAAAGGTCACTACTGCAATTTTGCATTTTGAAAATGCTAATGCAATTGCATGAAAATGTGCTTTGTGTAATGTAGTACCAAGCTGCTAACTTATACCAAAACTTACTCTGGTTCAGTAAGAAAGGTTCAGTGACTGTATTTAAAGCTACCGACTACAGTAATGGCAGAAACTCCCATCTCTGTTTTGAACTGAAGCTTTTTAGAAAAAGACACATTCCTGGGATATTAAATACTTACATTAACTTGTTAAAAGCTAGTATAATATGGGATTTTAAGAAGTAGTCCTGAGATAATTACCCATCCCTTAGTTATTTAAAGGCAGCACCACAACATTTAAGGGGATAAAACCTACACAGAACACTCAAACTGAGCTTTGCTTCCATCAGCCTTTCAATTACTCACTGCATGTATACAGCGCTGTCTGGTTTCTTTCTTTTAAAGTGTCCTGTTTTAGCACATGCATCACAAATCTCTGAGTGAACTGGAGGCAAAGGAGCACTCTTAAAAAGAATAAAGAAATGCTCTGGTTAACAGTGCCAAAAAACAGAACAGCTGAAAGTTGTATTTCACTTAGCAGTGCCTTACAAGCTGATCAGAAAAATACCAAACCCTAATGAAAACTTTGTGCTGATAATATCAGCCAGCAGGCTACTAAAGATTCTGCAGAACATTTTTCTGACCATAAAAGTCATCATGTCCCTTATTAATTTGTGCAGCTGCATTTCTTCAAACCATTTAAATGCTTAAATCAACTATTACCTATAATCTGGATAATTCACTGCAATTACACAGAAAAAATACAAAACAGAATATGTTGGGCTCTACAACACACTTCAGTAAGAATTTCTATTATTTTTAGAAATTTGTGTCATCAGTTTTTCATTAAATCTGTTTTGCACGATTGTGCTCTTGTTTCAGCGAGTGTGTGCTTATGTGCACAAGGATGACAATGCCTGAGTATGTGTGTGAAACTGTGTGTACTCATGTTTGCCTGAAAGATACACAGAGGAATTGTGTGTTTGTATGTGTCTGCTGCCCTGCTGATGGTGGAGAGAGCAGTGCGGCAGCGCAGATGAGATGAGATTAAAGCCAGTCAGAGGATCAATTAGAGGCAAAACATCAGACGGCTACACAGCTACGGCCAGCAACAATGAGATTAGCCCCGAGGTGGAGCAGAGAGCAGGCAAGCACATCTGTGTGTGCATGTTTCTGTGTGAATGTGTATGTGTGGACAGAGACAGAGAGAGATGGGGAAAAAGAGGAAATGAAGGGGGTGGGGAGACACGAGTAACACATACAGTAACTACAGAAGCAAAAATGAATTGAACAATGCATGAAAAATTCTGGTTTATTTCAGTTTGGGTTTTGTTTTTAAGGTATCATAATACCATCATTTCAATCAAATTTAAATGTTGAGATTTTTGAGCACTAAAAACAAGTCTAACAGGGCAACAATCAGCACCAGTCAAACAACTGGATTTGATTCCACTGCACAGTTTAGGGTTTCACCAACATGTCCTTCAAATTAAACAAAAATTGTTTTGTTTTTTCCAGATATGGCATCCCCATTTGAAAGATGGTATCATTTGTTTGTGCCAAAATTGTTCAAATCACTGCTGGAAAAAATTATATTTTACGATCCATTAGCACTGCAAAATTTTTGTTTGCTCACTTAGTCTGAGTTTGGACTCCTACTGCAGCCTTTATGGCTCTGTATAAACATCACCCAACTTCCTTCTTTGTTCACTGATGGACAACAGTCTTTGTTCCAACAACCACTAAAGGGATATGTCGCTTGAACATAAACACGTTATTTCAGGGCAACTGCTGAAACAACTGATGCTGTCAATTTTCTTTGAAGAAGAATCTTATTAGCTCCTACCATGTCATCCGAGTTACAAAACTATTTAGATGGGTTCTGGAAATTAATAATGTAATTGTCAGGTTTGCAAACAAAGGAAACATTTTTCAAGGTAAGCATAATGACAAACACCGCACACGTCCCCTCTTTGCAAAAATTCAAGTCAATTGCAAGATGTAACAAACCAGAATTTAGGAGAACAATTTTAAGGAAACCCATAAAAAAATGACTTGCTGTGCAAAGGGAAGATGCTGAAGAAGAAGGTGGGTATTAGGTATAAATAGCAGAGAGAGTGAAAACACAAAAACTAACATTTTTTATATATAAACAAATCAAGATTTATAAAAAAGAAAAGATAAAGAAGCTGCACAACAATCAAAACGTACATTGTTTAAACAGTGACAACACAACATTTAATGATACACAAACCATCATCTCTGATGCACACACACACACACACACACACACACACACAGCTTAACTCACCATGATATAATGGCGCTGCATCTCTGACTTCTCACTGGCCAACTTGTCACACTCAAGCTTCAAACTGGAGAGAGAGGGAGGGGAGAGGAGGACAGAGTCAGACCTTGTTATTCAGCTCGACAGTCTTCCTTCTAAAAGTGCTGACACCAGGTGACTTCTACCCCCTTCATCATCATTACCTCCACTTTCACCAGCGGCACTGTCATCACTTTCATCATTGCTTCAACTGCCACCTTCATCATCATCACCACCACCTCCGTTCTCATCATCCCCCGCCACCATTTCCATCTATACCATCACTGCCAACTGCATCATCATCATTAGCACTATCATCATCATCCTCGCCTTTATTAGTCAGTGGCAGCGCTTTCACCACACTTGACAGGTGTCGATTGACAGGAGGAGGTCAAACTCGCTCTGAACTCCAGAGACGAGCCGAGCCAAAATGTCTGCTCACTAAATCAAAGAAGAGGCAGTGAAGCAAAAAGTCTAAATATAGTGTTGACGCGTTCTCTGCGACCCATTCCCTGCGACAGCCATTAGCTGTAATCATGTCAGCGCTGATGTCACGCGAGGTGACAGGACAAAGGAGGATGCATCAACAAGTCAGCCTGATTGTCAAATAAAAACGACAGAGGTGGAAAAAAAGAGCCCCTCTGTGATTTTGATTGAAGCAGCCTTTTATAACGTGTCAGTCACAGACGGCATCATCCGATGTGAAGCGTGGGTAAGACTCATCAAAATATGCAGACACACAGGGTAGATAGGTTCAGATTTAGGATAAGTCTGTAACCTGTTTGATGGTGTGTGTATATTTATGCAAGGATGTTCTTCTCAGCTGTCTGTAGGAATGACAGCTCGATTATAGCAAGCGATGGCTCAGTCTTTGCTGCTGTTAGTCTTAACTGGCAGACTGAACACCGTGTTACACACAGCCAATAATGTAAGCTTACTCATACACACAGAATTATGCTGCTTTTTCTATACTTATTGTAGCTATTGCAGTGTAAGCTGGAGCTGGAGTCTCCATCCATATTGATGGACACAATAACAAAAATGTGTCTTATTTGATGTTCAGTCCTGTGAAAAAACAAGTTTTCACAAGACTCTATGCAGGCCTGTGAAAAACTACTCCTTACTGCTTCCATAGGAATTCAAAGGGTAAGTAGGAGCCAGGTGCTGCTAATCAAATGCACTTGATTAGTGAATTATCCTCAAAGTGTTACCACCTCTATATAAGTAGACATTTTTATGTTTTCTAAAAACATAAAAGGTGTGTTAACAAAATGCCACAAACTTCCTGGGAGTGGACATTCCAGCAAATTCAGCCGAAAGTCAGATTGTGCAAATCTCAAAGAAACTGCAAAAAACCAAGAGCTCAGACTCTACAGGTCTCAGATAGCATTTTAAATGTTAAAAGTTCACGAGTACAATTAAAGAAAGACTGAACAAGTATGGCTTTTTTGGATGAGTTGCCAGGAGAAAGTCTCTTCTCTCTAAAAGGAACAGCACAGCTCAGGTTTGCAAAAGTTGCATCACTTGTGGAACAATGTCCTTTGGACAAATGAGACCAAAGTGAAGATATCTGGCCATAATGCACAGCACCACATTTAGTGAAAACTAAAACACATTATATCAGTATAAAGGCCCCATACCAACTGTCAAGCATGGTAGTAGAGGGGTGATGATTTGGGTACCTTGCAGTTATTGAGTCGACCATGAACTTCCTTGTGTACCAAAGTATTTTTGAAAATTAGGTCATGCAACAGGACAATGATCCCAAGCACACCAACATACAACAGAATTGCTGAGAAAGAAAAGAATCAAGAAGTTGCAACAGCCTGGTCAAAGTCCAAACCTCAACCTGACTGAAATGCTGCAGTGGGACCTTAAGGGAGCAAACGAATGCCCACAAACCTCAATGAACTGAAGCAACAATGTAAATAAAAGTGGGCCAAAATTCCTCCACAATGATGTGAGAGACTAATAAAGTCATACAGAAAACCATTACTTCAACTCATTGCTGCTAAATGTGGTTCTACAAACTACTGAATCATGGGGTGTACTTAGTTTTTTCACAGGACTGCACAGAGTCATATGAAAACTTGCTTTTTCACAAATATCAGTGAGCGTCTATGCCACGCCACTATCCAGGAAGTGTGGAGCAGTCATGAATAGTAAGATGCCCCCCTGGGGTTAACTACTAAGAGTGCTGCTAAGCAGTGAGAGTGCCTCAGGCAGCAAAAGACAGAGGTGATAAGGAGGAAGCGGTAATATGCAGAAGACCAAAGCTGATCCATGGAAGGTATCACTGGCAGATAGAAGAAAAAAGGTTGCATCAAAAATCCTACCAGTGGGTACAAAAGGCCAGACTGAAGGAAAGCACAGAAGTTCTGATAAAAGTAGCACAGGAACAGGCCCTCTCGGTCTAGTTCATGACACGCAACCACAATTATGGGGAAAACTGCTGACTTGACTCTTATCCAGATGACAATCGTGAACACCACAGCCACAGAAAGTCATTACTGAAAAGGCCGGCTGATGACAGAGTGGCGTATCGAAGCATATTAATGGAGAGCTGACTGGAAGGGAAATGCGTCATAGGAAAAGATGCAAAAGCAACAGGGATGGCTGCAGCTTTGAGAGGACTGTCAAAAAAAGTTGATTCAAGGACTTGAACTTGACCTGAAACTGGTGTCAGTGCATCATGAGCCACCACGCACAGACATATTCAGGAAAGGGACTACAACTGTCACATTCCTAATATCAAGCCACTCCTGAGCCACAACCAACATCACAGGTGTCTTGCCTGGGCTAAGGAAAAAAAACTGGACTGTTGCTCAACGGTCCAAAGTCCTCTCTTCAGATTAAAGTAAATTTAGCATTTCATTGGAAATCGAGGTCCTAGAGTCTGGAGAAAGAGTGGGAAGACACAGAATCCAAGGTTTTTGAAGTCCAGTGTGAAGTTTCCACAGTTGTGACGCCATGTTATCTGCTGATGCTGGTGGTGGTTGGTCCACCGTGTTTTTATCAAGTCCAAAGTCAAACTAACTGTCTACCAGGAGATTTAACAGCACTTCATCCTTCCATCTGCTGGCAAATGTCATGAAGATGCCGTTTTCCTTTTCCAGCAGGACTTGCCCAAAGTGCCAAAATGTTTACTGACCATGTTATTACTGGTCAGCAAACATTATTTGGTAGTAGTTTTGGCTAGTTATGAGGAACTTGTAGCAGCCAACCAACTTTCAGAAAATCCAACCAACAGGCCTGATGCCAGAGAAACATCCCCCTCCCTCATAACTTAGACTCAAGTCAGTGGTTCCAGTGAGAGATGGTTTAATCTACAAAGAGTAGAGTAATCTGATGAAAATAAAGACAAACTCTTTTATACCTTTGATGGCCTGAGATTGGAACAGTAGATAAAGACAGAGAGGTGGACTTAAACACATTAAATGAGCATTAAGTGGAAGCATGTTAAGTATGTGTGGTGATACCTTTATTCTGTAGACCATTCTTATTATACTTTGAAATAAGAAAACACATACTTCTTCCACATAAATTTTTCTCCTTCCCATCTAACAAAGACGTTGACTCCTCTTTGTGCATAAATCAGACTGAAGATTGGTGTTTCTGGAAAGGTTTTCTTGTGGTAATTTCCAAGCTGCAGGAGATCACAGTTTATTGTGGAATATTGAATCCTATCCCAGCTTTTCACTTTATAAAAAGGCCACCTATCTGCCATATCCTCGAGTTATCGCTTTCACAAACTTGGGTGTCCATGCCGCCTGCCCGGCAGGGTGATGACAATACCCCCCATCAGCCTTTTTGGCTGAGCGGTAAAAAGTTAATAAAGAATATATTAAAGATTAACTTTTTAAATTAAATTAAGAAAAAAAACTTTTTCCCCACTACTGTAATAGATGATGAGATATCTGTGTTTGTAACTAGATGGAAACATCCTCTCCTGTCTTATCTCTGCTCTCATGGTGCTCTCACAGCAGCTCCTTCTAATGTAAGCGCTAATAGCCCAACAATTTACCTTTTCCCTCTGCTCTCTGTCTCCTATGCTTTCTTTTCTGTCTCCCCTCATTTTATGTGTGTATTTTGTGTCACTCTAAACTCTGTTAACAACTCTGTAACCCTGTTACTTCCTGTTTTTTTAATTTTTTGTTAATAAGTCACCTTGTGTGTCTCTGTTGGTTTGACTTTCTGTCTTAGCCTTTTCCCCTTGTCTACTCTGCCCTCATTAGATTCACCTGAGTCTTCCTTCCCAATTAGTCCTCTCTGTGTATTTATAGTCTCTTCCTCTTTTGCTTGTCAGTTCATCTGAGTTCCTTGGCTGTTTTCCTGTCTGCATTACTGCCTGTGTCTCTCTACACGTTGTTCCCGAAGTTTTAACTTCTCCTTTTGGATTCACCTAGTTCTTTGTTCTTCCATTTATTACCTTTTGTTTGACATTTGTTGAACTAACGTGCCTGAAGTTTCATTTTTATTTTTTTCCTAACAGTGTCAGTATCAGCTTTGGGGTCTTCAGTTACAATTCTTTGATGCCTTTACATTTTATTATTTATTTGCCACATTATTAAAACTTATACAATGATTGGTTCTTGCTGCTGAAAACAAGGACATCATCTTTTTGCATGACAACGTTTCTCAAGAATCCATACTTGTATAAAACATGTAAAGAAACAGTGACAGACTAAAAGAAAAAAATCCACTCTGGAGCAACAACACTCATTTATCGCATCAACCATGTAACTCTTTATCAATAGAAAGAAATGGAGAACAGCTGCAGTCAAAAATGTAACCAAGCAAAATGAAGATGTGCAGGTAACAGGCACTTTTTGGCTGGTCCAAGTTGAGGATATCTGATTGTGATTGCTCACACCTTGGTATGCAACAGATGTCTAACCTGATAACACTGACATGTGGGTAGGTTATTTTTTTTGGCTGGTGATTTTATTGTCCCTTAATCCTGTGTTTGTACGAGCAGCCTCAACTCAACCAAAATGTTCCCCTTCCTACTTAAATAACACCCTTACTGCTATCCCTGTGTACATGCGTAGGCTGTGTGGTGGGTTGTCATGACGACAGGCGTCCCCGCTGCCAACCTACCTGGGATTGGCTCTGTGCCTCCTCTGATTGGTGCTCAGCAGCCCCCGGGCCTGCGCCACTGTTCTCAAACGACACTTTGATGGAGTTTTATTGCCGATTCTTCCGCCTCTAAATCGCTCCAGCTGTCATCTTTATTTTGATTTATGTATTCCCTGATCTATTTATGCATGTGAACGAGGGGAGGGGAAAAAAGACGGGGGAAGGAGGGTGGGATGGTGGGTGGGAAGAAGAAGACAGCGACAGCTACAATGCTCGGTACTATACCCGGGGGAACGCCTGCGGTACATTTGCCTTTTAAAGTCTTCAGCAACAGACACACGCAGCTCAGCAGAGTACTACAAAGCCTTGTCTATGGCTCCCAAGCCCCCCACCCAATCCTAGCCCCCCTCCTGAGTCAATAGGAACTGTATGCATGTTCTGTATGCTCAGACAAAAAAGGCATTCTTTCAACTGCGCCGTGACTCTCTGAAGGGGGTTAAATGGTGCTGCTCACTGTTGTGGGAATTACAAAAACCAAAGTCGAGGAAAAAGACGCACAGGGCATTACTGCAGCTTTAGAATCCCCTACAAACAAGAGCGATCAGACCAGAGCAAGGATTTTACACACAATATGTTAGTCTTTCATCTGCCTTTGCCTGTGTCTGTAGCCGGCTGAGGGAAGCCTCTGGAAGGTTCTGGGAGTACAGGTACAGAGGAACAAACCAACCTCCTCAGGAAGGAAGACAGGCTTCAAAGACTCCACTCTCACAAAGAGTGGATTTCTTGATGCAGACCCCGTGGCATCCCTCCTCTTTACAACAGCTATCAAACAGATCAGTGAAGGTCGGAATTTGGAAGTACCTCAGATTTCTGAAGCTGTAGCGGTATTTAAGCAGTAAAGGAAGATCAATAGCCAAGGGTAAACGAGATTGATTTAGGCATGAGTCAATAAAGGCTTCCTTAGTGTGCAGTATGGCGGTAGAGCTGAGATACAACTGAAACAAAGGCACACATCTCGATTTTTTCTTACCACAGAGGGGTTCTCTTCAAGTTCACACTGTGCTTGGCCGCAAACATTCATTTTAAAAGTCTATTTTTTCTAACAATTTTCAGACAATTTGAAGGTTTCCTGCAAACAATGATATAATTTATTATTTATTAAAGTGAAAATACATACTTATTTCTGGCACTGTTATCATATTTTGTTAGTTCTTTGTTTTCGATTAAAATTAAAATTAATTAAGAGGATGTGTACCATCTGCAAACCCTCTGTTTGCTAGTTCTTTCCAATTCTTATAAAATTAATTATTATCCAGCCTGAATTTATTTAATAGTAATACAGTAAATGTTCTCTGAATATGCTCAACAAATATAAACTACTTCACTGTTCCTGAGTATTAGCTAACTGTAGAGTCAGGCAGTTTCCAAGTGTAACTGTATGTGATTACATGATGTAAAACAAAGTGTTAAAATAAGGACAAACATCCACATTAAAAGCTATTCCTGGCCAAGAAATGGTAGGTTTTTGCTGCCATAATGCAGTTCAGTTTATTTGTTTAACATAGCAGGTACTGCTACATAAATGCAGTATGTTCAATAAACAGAAATGCTAAGAAATACATGTACAGCCTGGGGATATACTCCCTATTAAAAAGAGCTGCACTTAATAGGCTGTCATATGTAAATTTTGTTAGTGTGTGCGCTTGTGTGCAGCAGTGTTTTCACCTGTGGTACTGTGCTTGAAGAAACTGGAACTCATCCTTGATCCTGTCACAGGAGTCAGAAGTCGTGAATTTCAGCTGCTGCGATGAGGCCTGCAAAAACACAGAGAAAAACATTAGAGAAGAAACACTAACAATGATGTTGAAAGAGGGGGGGGAAAAAAAGCAGGATAGGTGAGGAGTAAAAGAAAGAGAAGCAAGAGAACAATGTGGGAGAAATAATTAAAAACACGAACATGAAATCAAACAGTTTTCAATCTCCCACAGTCCAATGAGTAAAGCATTACTAAGAAACTGGTTGCCAAGTATGTTTCCACGTGCGATGGGCTAAATGAAAAACCTTGAAACTGTGTGCATGCACAAAAACAGAAACACGTAAACCTAATGTTCCTACAAACGAACTGTTCTGTACCCAAACACAGACATAATTAGCCATAAACAGATTAAAACACACCCCTATTTAACCTTCAACAGACATAACCCAGACTCAATCTGTCCTTGGTTTGGCTCAAGAAGCTTTCTTTACAGTGCTGAAGCAACCTTATGAGTTATTAGCCAGGGGTGTGATAAAAAACAGCACATGCTGCGACCCATAGCATCCTATTGACTGATGATGCATGAGGCAAAATTGTAATACACTGTGTGTAATGATTATTTTAACATTCCTTTTGTTATTGCAACATTCACTTTGAGTGACAGTGGGTAAAGCTACAGGCCTGCTTCTCGTATAAATAATGATATTTTTATAAAGCATCATTATAGGGAATTTAAATTCCCATGGTGACATTATCTGCCTCTCTGCCACACTGAAACAGTACTAGCTGTTTTTTGGAAAGCATGTGCTGAGTAGGAATACGTGGAAAAGACAGCCTCACTATATGTATAACTACAGCGAATATTGTGTAAGTTACCCTTATGCCAACAAAATAGGTGTGACCTAACAGGGCATAGACAGGATTTCTGGGAATTTCCCTGTTATCTTGGAAAGAAGATGTTAAAAGTGGATCCTTTGAGTGCTGTAGGTGGGGCTTCCATGGATCAGGCTTGTTCTGAGGTGTACTTTGGATGCTCAGTGATGGGAT